>CM019066.1:33292347-33411195 GCA_009667805.1 Leptobrachium leishanense | reverse complement strand
AAAGATGGACATTTTCATTCAGTAAATACAATAATCTCTGAAATATCTTGTCGTCGTAATCCATTCGATGTCCGAGGATTATACCAACTATTATGTTGGCAACCGAGGCGTTCAGAATTGTGGTGGTATCAAAGGGTTTTCCTGCAAATTCCGCAATCAACAACAAATAGTAAAAAATAAATGAAGAAACGTCAAGTAAGGAGAATCATCAAATACAGGTCCTCGGAGAAGTAAACAGGATACTACCTTGCCTTTGTACTCTTGGTATATTAATCTTGGTAACGTTTTTTATAAAACCACTTTTAAAATACATTATGTATTAAAATCATATTTATGTATAATTATTAATTCTATATTTATATAATATATATTTTTTTAAAGTAACTCCTGAATCTGATCATTTGAAGTTACCCAGCCTTTCACTTCACTTCTAGCTTCTGCATGCTGATGGGTGATCATTTTCATGATGTTATCAAAGGGTTTCCTGCAAATTTACACAATTAAAAAAAAATAATAATAGCAGGATAAAGAAAGAAAAATCAGATAAAAGGTGAATCAACAAATACATGTCCTTGGAAAAGTGAACAGATTACGGCTTTGCCTTTGTGCTCTTAAAGGTATAGTGACAGGCAACAGAGGGTTGTGGTAAATGGAGTTTATTCGGCGCAAGGTCTTGTTACCAGTGGGGTACCACAGGGGTCAGTACTTGGACCCATTCTCTTTAATATTTTTATTAGTGATATTGCAGAAGGTATTAATGGAAAAAGTATGTCTTTTTGCTGATGACACATTTGCAACAGGGTTGACGTTCCTGGAGGGATCAGCCAAATGACAAATGATTTAGGTAAACTAAAAAAATGGTCGGAGCTGTGGCAATTGAGTTTTAATGTGGATAAGTACAAGATAATGCACCTGGGGCGTAAAAACCCAAGGGCTGAATATAGAATATTTGATACATCAGAGGGTTGGGATTTAGGGGTTGTTATTATTGCAGAGCATCTAAGGGTAAGTAGTCAATGTAATAGAGCAGCAGGAAATGCTGGCAGAATGCTTGGTTGTGTAGGGAGAGGTATTAGCAATAGGAAAAGGGAAGAGCTCATGCCACTGTACAGAGCACTGGTGAGACCTCACTTGGAGTACTGTGTGCAGTACTGGAGACCGTATCTCCAGACGTATATAGACATCTTAGAGAGAGTTCAGAGAAGGGCTACTAAAATGGTGTACGGCTTGAAGGAGAAAAGTTACCAGGAAAGGCTTAAGGATCTTAACTAGGGATGAGCCGAACACCCCCGAGTTCGGTTCGCATTCGAACGCGAACTTTCCAAATGTTCGAATTCGAACGCAAACTCAATACAAGTCAATGGGGCTGAAAATTCGATTTTTAGAGTGCCCTCCAAAAGGGCATATATGCTAGATATTTGCCATAAAAGGAGTATGGGGGTCCGGGTAGTACCCTGGGGACAGGAAACAAGGACAAAAAGTTTAAAAATATATATATTTTAAAAGGGACAGTGAGTTTTCCACGAAATAAGGGTTAAAAATACAAAAAAAATCCTTCAAATATCGTGCCTAGGAGGTCCCCACAACCTGCCCGTGAAGTGGCGGATTTCTAGGATGTATAGAAATATGTAAAAACCAAAAAAATTACATTTCAAATGACGGTAAATGCTTTTCCTTTAATCTATCCATAAACAATTGCTTGGGGTGGCAGTCTGCATGAAAAGAGGAGACATTTTAAGACACGCAGAAAAAGTTTAGTGATTTTTTGGCTAAATTATTGTGAAACTTATGCAGGCTTTGGATGAAAGTAGCAATAGGTGCTTTAAAATTGGGCCTTTAGCGTCGGCAACAGTGCCATCACACAGTAACCCCTCTGAGGATATGAATCTGATACAGGCGTCAGTGGCACTGCACCCAAATAAATATTGTGCCTTTGGTGCCAGGCCAGCAAGTGCCATCATACAGTAACCCCTCTGTGGTATTGTGGAAGAGTGCAGGGGTGGACCTAGTGGTCCTATATTAAAAAAATCTGAATCTGGTAAAGGCATCTGTGCACCCAGATATTGTGCTTTTTGTGCCAGGCCAACAAGTACCATCATACAGTAACCCCTCTGTGGTATTGTGGAAGAGTGCAGGGGTAGACCTTGCGGTCCTATAGTAAAAAAATCTGAATCTGGTAAAGGCGTCAGTGCAGCCAGATATTGTGCTTTTGGTGCTAGACTGCCAGGCCAGCAAGTACCATCACACCGTAACCCTTTTGTAGTATTGTGGAAGAGTGCAGGGTTGGACCCTGCGGTTCAAAAAATTAAAAATAATATAAATGTGGCACAGGCGTCAGTGCAGCCAAATATTGTGCCTTTCATAGCAGCAAGTGCCTTCACACCGTAACCCTTTTGTGGTATTGTGGAAGAGTTCAGTGCTGGAGGTTTTGTGAATGCAGAAGACATCCCCGATATATTCCGTTAAATCAGCATCAGGGGATTGACAGCTGCTGATCCAGGACTGATTTATTTTTATAAATGTCAGCCGGTCTAGAGAGTTGGTGGACAGACGCACTCTTTTGTCTGTGACAAATCCTCCAGCCGCACTGAACGTCCTTTCAGAAAGCACGCTGGATGAAGGGCAACCTAGTAGCTGCATAGCATATTGGCTAAGTTCTGGCCAGTGATCCAATCTCAACACCCAGTAAGTCAGTGGATCATCTGCTGGAAAAATATCCAGGTCTGCCCTTGCCCCTAGGTAGTCCTGCACCATATGGTGAAGACGCTGGCAATGGGTGCCTACATTTGACGTCCCTGAGTGTCGTGGACTAAAAAAATTTAAAAAGGCATCAGTCAAGTGGCCCTGGCCTTCACCACTATTCCTCTGATCATCTGCAGCCTCAGAAGCACCTGTGTCACCACTTGGTAACCTACCAGTGCCTGGAAAGGTGTTACACAAGTGTCGCTTTAGAGCGTCCTCAAGTTTGTCATCCTGTGCTCCCTCTGTGCGGGCAGGATGAGCTCTGCAACTTTACCCTTGTATCGTGGATCAAGAAGCGTTGCCAACCAGTAATGATCCCTCTCCTTGATAGCACGAATCCTGGGGTCCTTTAGCAGGCTTTGCATCATTAGGGAGCCCATGCAGTGTAGGTTGGAGGTGACATTAGCTTCTGAGTCTTCCTGGTCAATGAGGATGACCGTATCGTGCACTTCCTCCTCCCAGCCACGCACTAGTCCTTGTGTTTCTGGGCACACAAAACCCTCCCTTGAGGAATCCCCACCTTCAATGCCCCCACTACTTAAATATTCCTCCTCCTCATCCTCCTCCTGTTTGTTCTGAGGAGGACCCACTGGAATGCTGTCTGCGGAGATACTGGGGCCTTGAGAGCTAGGGAAGGCCTCCTCTTCCTCCCGCTGCTCTGCCTCTAGAGAAACATCTATAATTCTCCACAGAGTGTGCTCCAGCAGGAACACTAAAGGAATTGTGTCACTGATGCATGCACTGTCCCTGCTCACCATCCTCGCTGCCTCCTCAAATGGTGACAGTACAGTGCATGCATCTTTGATCATCAGCCACTGTGGGGGGGAAAAAAAACAAGTTTACCTGAACCTGTCCTTGTGCCATACTCACACAGGTACTCGTTGATGGCCTTCTGCTGCTTGTGCAGACACTGCAGCATTGCTAATGTCGAGTTCCACCTGGTGGGCATGTCACAGATCAGACGGTTTGTGGGAAGGTGGAATTCTCTTTGAATTTCTGCCAGGCGAACGCTTGCTGGAAATGACCGTCTGAAGTGGCTGCAGACTTTTCTGGCCTGGATGAGAAGCTCTGGCATCCCTGGGTACTTGGTTAGGAAACGCTGTACCACTAGATTTAGGACGTGTGCTAGGCATGGTACATGCGTCAATTTACCCTTGCGTAGGGTGGAGAGAAGGTTGCTGCCATTATCACAGACGATCATTCCCAGCTGAAGCTGGCATGGTGTTAACCATCTCTGCACCTGGCCCTGCAGAGCTGACAGAATTTCTGGCCCGGTGTGGTTCCTGTCCCCTAAACAAACCAACTCAAGCACAGTATGGCTTCTTTTTGCTTGAGCCATTGTGTAGACCCTGTCAGGCATCGGTTTAACTGCCACTTTGCCAGAGACACAGAAGGAGGAGGAGGAGTAGGAAGAGGGAGAGGTGGTGGTGGTGGAGCAGACAGACCTCACACAAGCAGCTTTCTGGAGGCGTGGTGGATGAACAAGCTCCAGCACAGAGCCCCATCTGGGATCCCTCCCAGCTGCAATCAGAGTTACCCAGTGTACTGTGAAGGAAATGTAACGACCCTGTCCATGCTTGCTGGACCACGTGTCTAAAGTCACATGCACCTTGCTGCTGGCTGCCTTTCCCAATGACTCGATAACATTGTCTTCCACTTGCTGGTATAGCCTTCCGTAAAAAGTAATGGCATTTTGGAACATGCCACTGTGGTACAGCACATTCAGCAAATTCACGGAAGGAGCAGAGTCCACCAGCTGGAAAGGCAGCAGCTGCAATGCGAGTAATTTTGCTAAGCTGGCATTTAGACGCTGTGCTTGGGGATGGTTGGGACTATATTTTTTCTTACGCTGCAGCAGCTGGGGCAACGTAATCTGACTGCATAAATCTTCAGCTGATGGGATGCTGTCACATTGTGAGGAAGGAGCTGGTACATCCATTACTGTAGCATCATCCCTGTCAGTGGAGGTTGTAGGCAATGACACGGCAGGACATACAGTGTGGTTAGAGACAGATGAGGAGGACCTACGCAAAGTTTTGCGCCAACAGGATGTGTGGCAGGTGGTCATATGTCGCCTCAAGCACGTGGTACCCAAGCGTCCGGTGGCTTTCGCACGCTTGAGCCTCATCTGACATAGGTTACACATAACAACAGTGGGGTCTGCTGCACATTTCTTAAAGAACTCCCAGACAGCAGAGTTCCTGGATGTGTGCTTTGAGACAACAGCGCTCTGCACCTGAGCAGCTCTGACACCTGATGCCTTGGACTGGCTAGTGCTATGGTTGGTCATAGAGGATGTTGTGCTTCGTGTTTGCTGTGCCTCCTCCTCCCTTGATTCCTCTGTTCGATCAGGCACCCAGGTGGAGTCAGTGACCTCATCATAATCATCCCCTATCTGATCGTCACTGGAGCCAACTTGGCAGTATGCTGCAGCTGCTGGGGCAACATGAGTGCCAGTTATTTGTGTGTCATCACTGGCACCCCCTTCCTCTAGGTTGATTATACTCCCTTCCTCAACCTCAGATTGAATCAGAGTACTGTACTTGCTGCGCATCCTCAAGCAGCATGTCACTGTCATTGTAGTCAAACAATTCATCTGACTCCTCCGTGTGTGATAGCGAGGCTACGGCAGGAGTAGCTGTGGACATGGAGGCTGCATTAGATGCTTTGGCAGCTGAGGTGGACTGTAAAGCACTAGAAGCCTGGCTGGCAGAGGACTCGGAGGATGAGGATGGCCTGGTTAGCCAATCCACCAAATCCTCTGTATGTTGCTGCTGCTTAAGAAGACTGGCCAGCACCAGTTAGAAAGGACAAGCGTGCCCCTGCAGAGGATGCACCACGTCCACCACGACCAGAGGCACAGCCTCCCGACAGCAGGGGCTGCTTGCCCGCTTATCTGTGTCTGGGTGCGTCTGCCTGTCCTTTTTGTTCTTTCAGACATTGTGAGTGATATATAGATTAAATATATATAGAACTCTGATTCAACTCTGGTATAAAGATTAAAGATTTACAGAACTCTGGTATAACTCCGTGCGACACCCTGATAGCTGGCAGCCAGTGACAAGACACAGATTACAATTCCCAGAAACCTCCTATAAAATCAGTGAGACTCCCTGATGGGTGGCAGTGAGAAGACACCGATCACCTCAATTCCCAAATATTTTGCTGAAATTACTGAGCCCCCAAAATAGTTGCTGGGAGTGAGCACAAAGATTACAACAATTCCCAGATATTTGGTAGAAATGAGACCACCAGTAGCGTGGCAGACTGGCAGTAAGAACACACACTAACACAACAACAATCTCCTATGAACTCTCCTCTCAAATGCGTGCGGAAGCGCTGTGTAGAAGCCTTATATAGTGTGCTGTGGGACTTACCTCTGTGAGCCCATGATTGAGCCGTGATTGGCATAGTGTTGAACCTGTCTTGAGCCTGACCTGTGGTCAGGTGCAAGGCTGTAGCCAATTAGAAGCTTCAGGCCAGTGGAAAAGTGCATTGTGGTACATTGTGGTGCATTGTGGGCGAACACCTGGAAATGTTCGTAGTTCGCGAACAAACGAACAGGCTATGTTCGATGCGAACTCCGAACCGATCGAACAGCTCATCCCTTATCTTAACATGTATAGCTTGGAAAAAAGACGAGACAGAGGAGATATGATAGAAACATTTAAATACCTAAAGGGAATCCACAAGATAGAGGAAGGGAGTATATTGAAAAGGAAACAAAGTAGCAAAACAAGAGGACATAGTCTTAGATTAGAGGGTCAAAAGGTTTAAAAGGAACATCAGGAAGCATTATTTTACTGAGAGGGTGGTGGATACATGGAACAGCCTTCCAGTAGAAGTGGTAGAGGCCAAAACAGTGATTGAATTTAAGCAGGCATGGGATAGGCATAAGGCTATCCTAAACAAAAGATAAATCCAGGTAAAGTATCCATGTAATTGGGCAGACTAGATGGGCCAAAAGGTTCTTATCTGCCGGCATTTTCTATGTCTCTATGTATTATTCCTGAAGGTGAGATTTTTTATCTGTCCGGTTTATCACAAATATTTTAAAACCCAATCAGGGTTATTCAGAGAGTGTGAAAAGCAGGAGAATGACTGGAGAACGAAAAATTCTAGGTCAAAATAGCCGATTTGGAAAGTGAGATAAATGGGAGAATTTTTCTGGTTTGGCTATTTTGACCTAGAATTTTTCATTCTCCAGTCATTCTCCTGCTTTTCACGCTCTCTGAATAACCCTGTAAGTCGTGATGTTATTTTTGTTGATATTAAGCTTTTCACTTTATTTCTGTCTAAGATAGGGGGATGATTGTGCAAAGAAAGGCTTCTCATACTGAAGCAATAAGGAGACATTGCTCCAATTAAATTCAAGAATTGTGCAGCATTTAGATCCCCATTCAGGGTCTTATTTGATCAAGGATTGACTGACCCATTTTCTCTTTATTTTCTTTTTACATTTCTTGTAAACTCATAGGGCCCTATTACATTCTTCACGCAAAAACGCACGCGGAACGCGTGAATTTTTGCACGAAGCGTCAAACGTTAACGCTCGTAAATCAACGCTGGCATTACAATCCTCAATGCTCGTAAAGCGGACTTGCAATAACGCGCGCGCAGCAACGTTGCGCGTAGAAATCAGTGTGCGGACCGTTTTTTCACGCGATTTAGGCTTGGGTCAGACTAACGCATTTTTTGCGTTGCCCGTGAAAAAGTGTGTGTTCGAACGAATGGACGAATTTTTTCAGGGAATACGTGATAGCGGTCATACGATGCTCATTTGCGTCCGTGATTTTGTACGGATCATCAATAAAACCCTTTTTGCTTCTGGACGTTATGTTGGCCGGACATTACCAGCGTCTGACGTCTCCTAATCACGCACACACACCGCTAGCGGACACAGCGCACTCTGTACGTCAGTACTAGCGGTATCACGTTCTCGAAAAAAAATGCGTTCGTGTGCCGCTTGCGTTGCGCGGCCGCACTTTTATGCGGCTGTACATCGTACATTAACCGTCATTTGCTGCTACTATGGCCGTGATAAAGTGCGGCTGCACGCACGTTCACACTGCGTTAGTCTGACCCTAGCCTAAGCCAATCAGAATTAAGAACCACAATTGTCTCATATTAAGTTTTTGCGCCTGTCAAAGTCAATCTGTGCATATATGCTGCAGCAATAAAAAAATGCACGCACAACTACTCAAATTTATTTGTTTGGAATGTGTAGAATGTGCAACTATACTTTGCTGCATTTTTTTTTTGGGCTGGTGTATTTGGTTTCAGCCAGGCTGATAGGAGTTGCTAAGATTAAGCGTGCAAAGGCTGTGCGTTAATTCAAGTGCATACATTGTAATACCATCCGCGTATCAGCGCAGAAACGCATTTGCACTCACAATGTTAAGTATGGGATGCGCGAAGTACAGTAAGCTTGCGCAGCGTTCGCGCATGTTCACCCACGGTAGACATATACGTGCGTTTTTTGCGCTGACATTGTAATACGACGTTCAGCGCAAAGGGTTTTGCCCCTCGCGTTAATGCATTTTTGTACACGCGCTGACGTTTGTGCAAAGATTGTAATAGGGCCCATACAGTGCTTGCTGATAGCCTATCCTAAATAAAAGCTAAATCCAGGGAAAGTATCCATATAATTGGGCAGACTAGATGGGCCGAAAGAATATGACGGCAGATAGGAACCTAGATTTTTGTGTGTCTATGATATATCACACTGCGCATTTTGATTTGACAGGAATTGTAACTCCTCACACTCTGACATGGCTTCTGGTAGTAGATGCAATTACGTTTCTGAAATCCTGTGCACTGTAAATCGTGCCAAATAAATGTGTAGCGCTCACCCCCGGAGGAGCCGCTGAATTAACCTCGGGTTAGTCTCACCGCACTAAAATATACACCAGCACTGTTGTGGATTTTATAGATTATATACTTTACTGATCCCAATAAAGCGGCATATGTAATGTAGATACGGTATATGAGTGACAGGATTTCGTAATGCGGGAAAAAACACGCGGCGGCAAAAGAAAAGTTTAACCCCTTCAGTTCTGGAGTGTAAGTCCCGTGAAAGTAATGCCTCAGAAAGGTGTGTGTGTATGATCTCGTCTACCCGGGTACTGTATTCAACTGGCCAGCGAATGGAATGAGCAAATCTTTGACTAGTCATGTTGGGGCCCCGTTAGACAATAATGCAGCGTGCGGTGTTATACTTGGAACTGTGGCCTGGAAAGCCTCTCACCCATCCGTTAGACAATCTGTTCCGCTGCCCGATCAAGTATGCCTCTCCGCTTTTACTCTGGGACTCTGTGCCACCGGATCCGCTTCCCTTGCTTGTCCGATCTCCGAAATGAGAAACTACGGCCTACCGCCTGCACTCCCAATGGATCATCGCGGTCTCCTTACTCGGGGTCCAACTGGAACTTTGTGTCTGTACAAAACCTCTCAGCGGTGCGTAGGTAGGTCTCTGGCAAGTCACTGTCCTGATCCCCAGCACCCGCGAGGCAGCGCCTCCTCTCCGGCCTTGTCACAATCTCTGCAAGTCGCACGTGCGTCTTCCACCTTTCGCCGCTCGGCTCACTCTGGCTATCCTCTGCACAAGGCTGCGGATGTCCTTCCTTTCTCTCCCACCCACTTCCTGTCTCCACCGCAAAGCACGATGGAAATTGTAGTTCCGTTTGTGTCCAGCATAGTCCATATTGCCCCTGTCTCCCTCTGGTGGCCACAACAAGTAAATGCAGCAAGCACAATCTTAAAGCAGCGCTACAAATGCAAGAAGTGAGAAGCCTTCAGCTCTCTATCCAAAGGATTATTTGATGAAGGATTGACTGAACAAGATGGTGGGATCACTCCCCTCACTATGCGTGGCTCTGGAATTGCAACCAATCACTTCCATGGAGTAAGGTCTTGCAAGGCTCACTCACATTGGTATACAATGTGTTTGCAAATGATTAGAACTGGCGAACAAGCACATACACTGTGAACTCTGATATAATACACTGAACATATTTCGATTCGAGAGACAGGAAGTGCATTCCCCAGCACTCTCATTGTATCTACTACCAGAAGCCATGTCAATCACCTTTTTGAAGCTCTGTACTAATAAAAAGAAGCAACATATTTATAAAAAATATATTTAAGTACTAGATCCTGGTACTATAACCACTTCACTAAGCTAAAGTATTTGTGGTGCCTAACATGTTCCTTTAAATTTTAATACATTTTACAAGTGGTAATGCAAAATTAGTATTAGCCCCTTGTGCCAGTGTTCAATTTATTTAGACTCGTACCTTTAAATGATTCAAACTGTTGAATCAAATAGCCGCATTCTTCAACTATTTTCTCTTCTATGGTCCTTCTCCCCACCCCGAAATCCTTCAATGTCATCATAGCAAATCGTCTCATTGCTTTCCAGTTTTCTCCATGTGAAAATATGATTCCTGGAAGGGATTGCAACATCATAGTGTATATAGAAAATGTTTTAATTTCTTGTTTTTGCTGAAGAGCATTTTCATGATAGATTATAATATGTTTTGCTTACAAAAGAATTATGTATTACTGCACACAGGAACATATTTAACAGATTTGTTAATATTTTTTGTACAGGGTTTTTGGGTGGAATAAATTCAAGTTTCATGAAATGTTTGGAGATCTGCAAATGACAGAAAATGGCACTTTTCAGACACAATTATTTGCCTCTAAAAATTGTCCAATTTAAGTAAATTTCATAATTTGATATTTTTTGCTAATGTTTATTTTGTAAGAAAACTGCCTATACATTTCTGTTTTCAGTTTATTGAAAAATATGTATCATGTCTGTATTTGTGTAAATATACCCATATACTCTGGAGTCAAAAATGCAAAAACTAACAGTATAGTCAATAGCAATTCCAGAATTTATCCTACAAAATAGTTATTAAAAGGTATTGCAGGCATAATCAGGTTTTCTTACCCATTCCATTGTCAATCTTTTCAAAAATTGGGACGTGTGCCCTTTCTGCAAACTCATCAGCGTAGTTGACGAGAGCGTCTTTGACAGCTTCATATCCAAGCAGGACGACTGTTTTGTTCGTGCCCAATTGAACGCTCAACACAGGGCCATATGTTTTGGAAAGCTTAAAATGTATAAAATAGACATGTGCATTCGTTTTAGTACTAAAACGATTTAGTCCGAATTTTCGGATAATTTAGTTTTCGTATGACTCAAGAGAAACGAAACTGCTCAGTACAAAAAACGAAAGAAACTAAAATAAAATGCACTACATTTTAGTTTCAGTCCTTTTTGTGATATTACATTGATGAGTGAAGGAGACCAGCAATGAAGAGCGCAACATCGCAACATCCGAAGTTCTGCACCCTCCACATGCCAATGCAGTAGGATGTTCTATACAGAGAGGGGCATTAATTAATGCAGGAGGATGTTCTAAACATTATACAGAGAGCCTTTTTTTTTTAGCCCTTTAAATCCAGTGGCTGTGAGCACTGCGATCGGCTGCATGTTACATTATCTTTCAGTACAATGTATCAGGCTCAGTTGTTACAGTAACTGACTGTAACAGCTCTCAGAGTTTCAGTAAAACAAGGAAATAATATTGTTCTAACCTCTTATATATAAAAATATTATTTACTAGTTTTACTGAAACTCTGAGCGCTGTGATGAGCAGCAGACAGTTACTGTAACAGCTTTGCCTGACACGGGGCAGTATTACAATGTTGGTGCCAACTTAACCAGAGCTGTTGTAAACTGAAAACCTCCATAGGCTATAATGGCTCTGGGAAGGTTACAACAACTCTGGTTAAGTTAGCACCAACTATGTAATATGGCCCACATTGTGCTGACAGTGAGAGATACTGTAACAAGCAGCGATCTCAGCCCTCTGAGGAGCCACTACAATAGTAATTGTATCCACTGGTTTTCTGATGAATGAAATTAGTTTTCATACTAAAAAACTGAAAACGAATTTCTTTAGCAACTAAATAAATTGCATTTTAGGACTAATCCATTAGTTCAAAACCAAATTTTGTGCTGTGCACATGTCTAGTATAAAATATATTTTTTTTTGTAGTATGAATCTTAATAAAAAAAAAACATCATGATGCTAAACCAGTAAGACTGATCAGTGTTGAAATGAAATTTGGGCTGTGTGAAAAGGAAATTAGTTCAGGTAAGTGTCTAGGTGTCAGAGGCCTTTGTAAAGGGGGGGGGAGTTATATTTTCTGCATGTTTTTTGATTAGGGTTAAGGTTCCAGTTACAGTTAGGGTTAGGGCAACATTGACTGCTTGTTTTTGATTAGAGTTAGGGTTACAGGAAGAGTAACGGTTATGCTTACAGTTTCTGCTAGTTCTTTTATGTTACGTTTATAGTTAAAGTTAGGATTATTTTTTCGGCTTGTTTTTTTGATTAGGGTTAGATTTAAGGTTACGGTTTCTGCTTGTTTGTGATTAGGGATATGGTTATATTGTCTGCTGGTTTTTTGATTAGGTATGGTGTTACCTAAGTAAGTTAGTTTTAGGGTTACAGTAAGGGCTAAAAGTTACAGCTTCCGCTTGTTTCTGATTAGGGTTACAGTTAGGATTAGGGTTATATGTTCAGCTTGGTTATGGATTACGAATGTGGTTAAAAGGTATTAATTGTATCTGGCCAATTATTTTCAGGTCAGTTCAGGTCAATGCAGATTTTTTTTAATATTCTGAGTGTGATTTGGTTAGGGCATCGGCATTTCGTATTGATCTGGATTGCTTAATTACTGATAACTCGGCAGATTTCTGTACCAGCCCCGATGTCTATGAATATTATGAATATTTCATTATGGATAAGAGAACCTACATTCTTTTTGATTACCATTTTATGCTGATGTTTACACCTTAATGTTTAGAGCACAATAAATAAACCATGATTAATTCTATCAAATAGGACTATATACAGGACACAAGGTCACCCATTTAGAGTGGAAAGGAAATTCAGCCTAAAACATACAAAAATTATTTTTTTTTTTACTGTGGGAACAATAAAGCTGTGGAATTCTCTGCCTTTTGAGGTGGTTGGGTCAGAGTCTGTAGAGACTTTTAAACTGGTTGACTTTCCAGGACATATTTGAAAACGAGAGAAATCTCAATGTATCCTTCCTGGTAAAATACTTTGCAAATAAATAAAGAATATTATGGGTTATAAGATTTAACATGTGGGTAAAAGATGCTTGATCCAAAGAGAAATCTGATGCCATTCTGTTTTTTTTTCCCCCATTTTGTTGCAAAATTAGCAAGTGCTTCTGAGTTTTTTGCTTTCTTTTGGACCAGCAGCAGTTGGTGATGTGTGAAAGGCCGAACTCGATGGACACACGTCTTTTTCCATCCTGTCTAACTATGATCACCTTTAACCGCTATTCTGAAATTTCAGTTTTATCATCTACAGTGGCAAGAAAAAGTATGTGAACCCTTTGGGATTACGTGGAGTTTTGCATGAATTGGTCATAAAATGTGCTCTGATCTTCATCTAAGTCACAACAATTTGAAAAACAGTCTGCTTAAAATAATACAACACAAACATTATATGTTTTCATGTGTTTATTGAACATAACATGTAAAAATTCACAGTGCAGGGTGGAAAAAGTATGTGAACCCCTAGCCTAATGACTTCAAGAGCTAATTGGAGCCAGCAGTGAGCCAACCTTGAGTCCAATCAGTATGATATTATTGGATGTGTTGCTGAAAGCTTTCCTGCCCTTTAAAAACACACACCAGTTTTGGATTTACTGGTTTCAAGAAGCACTGCCTGATGTGAACCATGCCTCGCAGAAAAGAGCTCTCAGAAGACCTACGATCAAGAATTGTTGACTTGCATGAAGCTGGAAAGGGTTACAAAAGTATCTCCAAAAGCCTTGATGTTCATGTGTCCACGGTAAGACAGACCGTCTACAAATGGAGAAAGTTCAGCACTGTTGCTACTCTCCCTAGGCGTGGTCGTCATGTAAAGTTGACTGCAAGAGCACAGCGCAGAATGCTTAATGAGGTAAAGAAGAATCCTAAGAGTGTCAGCTAAAGACTTACAGAAATCTCTGGCACATGCTAACATTTTTGTTGACACATCTACAATAAGGAAAACATTAAACAAGAATGGAGTACATGGGAGGACACCACGGAGGAAAACATTGCTGTCCCAAAAGAATATTGCAGCACGTTTGAAGTTTGCAAAAGAGCACCTGGATGTTCCAAAGCACTACCGGCAAAATATTCTGGACAGATGAAACCAAAATTGAGTTGTTTGGAAAAAACACACAACACTATGTGTGGAGAAAAAAAAGGCACAGCACACCAACATCAAAACCTCATCCCCACTGTAAAACATGGCGGAGGGAGCATCATGGTTTGGGGCTGCTTTGCTGCCTCAGGGCCTGGACGGATTGTTGTCATTGATGGAAAAATGAATTCCAGAGTTTATCAAGACATTTTGCAGGAAAACGTAAGACCATCTGTCCGCCAACTGAAGCTCCACAGAGGATGGGTGATGCAACAGGACAATGACCCAAAGCATACAAGTAATTCAACAAAAGAATGGCTTCAACAAAACAAAATACGCCTTCTGGAGTGGCCCAGTCAGAGTCCTGACCTCAACCCGATTGAAATGCTGTGGCATGACCTTAAGAAAGCGATTCACACCAGACATCCCAAGAATATTGCTACACTGAAACAGTTCTGTGAAGAGGAGTGGTCCAAAATTACTCCAGATCGTTGTGCAGATCTGATCTGCAACTACATGCAACATTTGGTTGAGGTTATTGCTGCCAAAGGAGGGTCAACCAGTTATTAAGTCCAAAGGTTCACATACTTTTTCCACCCTGCACTGTGAATGTTTACATGTTCTGTTCAATAAAAACATGAAAACATATAATGTTTGTGTTGTATTATTTTAAGCAGACTGTGTTTTTTCAAATTGTTGTGACTTAGATGAAGATCAGAGCACATTTTATGACCAATTCATGCAAAACTCCACGTAATACCAAAGGGTTCACATACTTTTTCTTGCCACTGTATATTACTTTTCCTTGACCAAATGTATTCAGACGTATGATACCAGTGCAAGAATTATCTCGCTTATTAATTAACTAAGTTTGCTTGATCTCTTTTTGTGAAGGTTGACACGCTGTCTGCTTGGCTAGGCACTGAATAATACGGAGTTATGGAGGTTACGGAGCAGAGTTCAACCTGGTCTACAGTGCACCATATTTATTTATTGAACCATTCTCAGAGAATTCTATGAATACTGTCAAGTGATGTACGGTACATTTGTTCTAAGTGCAGATTACTGAGAATCCACAAACAGAAAGCTGACTCCAC
Source organism: Leptobrachium leishanense (assembly GCA_009667805.1). Lineage (NCBI taxonomy): Eukaryota > Metazoa > Chordata > Amphibia > Anura > Megophryidae > Leptobrachium > Leptobrachium leishanense. Next base: position 33,396,113 of record CM019066.1, on the reverse strand, counting down.
AGTTTATCATAGAGATACAATCTAAAGACTGAGTGCAAGTGGTGCCAGGATTCCAAATATACAGTATATCCTGAATTAGTCTTTAGTATTGTGCACATGTGTGTATTGCAGCACTTTATAAACTTTTAACATATTCTGTCCCATTAATTTTAAAATTAATGTGGTGTACAATGTACATGATCCAGTGCACGGCCTGTAAAAGGGGTGGCTATATTGGTGAAACTGACCTTGAACTGAATCTCAGGAGGAACCTGCACAGACACTCCATCAAGAACCATCAGGAAAATAAATATTATACCCGGTGGGACATCACTTTAGGCTGGCGTCAGACGAGCGCGTAATGTGCACCCGTACTGACGTGATGCTGCAACAGGGCCAGTCACACGCTTGTGGCTGCACACGAAATGTGCACGCAACAAGCGTCCGTTATCCAAGCCTCTCTGGCAAAGCGCTAGGACGTGCATTGACAGAGATGCAAAGTGTGATTCTCCATAGGAGGATCGCACTTTGCAGCGCTGAGTGCACTGAGTGCACTAAGCAAGGTGGCCAGATGGGCATCGAGTGGAAGGAACGTCCACCCTCACAGACGTACCTTCGGCTCTCCAAAGATGCTCGTCTGACCCCAGCCTTAAAACGACAGGCCACTCCATCAAAACCTCAGAATTAAAATCCTCAAAAGAAATTTTGAATGTAAGACATTCGAAATAAAAATAAATCACATATTTTAACACCATAAATCAAGGACTCAATGTAGACTCTGGCTTTTTAACAATCATAATATCACATAACATTCAGCATTGTACCTGGTTTATGTAATTTTTTTTTCTTCGATGTATTCTTTTTTTCTTCTTGATCCACCCCGATGATATTGGGTGATGGTAATAAGTTTTGGGTTTGGTTTTATATAAATATATGTTTATTTGATGCGGTCATAGGTCTTGATAAAAGTCCTCTGGGACTGAAACGGTCATATAAATAAAATTTACTGAGACTTTTGCACATTAATCTTTTAGTTGTGGACTTATTTGGACAATAAATTATATTATATATATATATATATATATATTATATATATATATATATATTATATATATATATTAGTGTAGTTTAGTATAGCAGTCTGTAGTGATACCTTTTTTATTGGACTAACGTTACATTTAAAGTACAAGCTTTCGAGAGTGTTCCTCCCTTCATCAGGTATAGAAGCTTACTGATCAGAATATACTCGTGAGATAATCTCACGAGTATACAGTATTCTGAACAGTAAGCTTCTATACCTGACGAAGGGAGGAACACTCTCGAAAGCTTGTACTTTAAATGTAACGTTAGTCCAATAAAAAAGGTATCACTATACTCTGGTGATTTTGATATCTGGACTAACACAGCTTACGGTGTGTGTGTGTGTGTGTGTGTGGTGTGTGTGTGTGTATATATATATATATTATATACACACACACACACATACACAGTAAGCTGTGTTAGTCCAATGTCCAGTCCAGTGTTAGTACAATGCTGAATGCTACATGACATTATGAGTGCGCTAAAAAGCCAGAATCTACATTGAGTCGCTCCTTTATGGTTTTAAAATATATGATAATTTTGATTTAAAATGTTTTACATTCATGAGAGTCTTAAAAATTTCCTTTGAGGGCTTTGCTCCTGAGGTTTTGGATGGAGTGGCCTGTCCGCTTGAAGTGATGTCCCACCGGTGTACAATATTTATTTTCCTGATGGAATGTCTGTGCAGGTTCATCCTGAGATTCAGTTCAAGGCTAGTTTCCCCAATATAGCAGCCCTTTTTACCAGGGCCGGATTAAGGGTATCATGGGCCTGGTGCTGAGGATTTCGGTGGGCCTATTTTTAGATACTTAGGCAACCATCGATCCGCGTTGCTTTGCTTATCTGAAAGGATATTTACACCTTTTTTAAAAATTTACTTATAGCACTACAACGGAACATGACTTAGGCTGACCGTCCACTGGGTCCATATTCTGACGTCCAACGTGGTCGTCAGACTACGGACAACCTAGGTCGTACGATGGCAGACTTCCTGGGTTGTCTACTGCAAGTGACTATGGACAACCCAGGGTCCCAGCCAAATGCTGCCGGACTGACAGCCGAACGCCACTGAAGCCCGCTGGACTGCAGACAAAAACAATAAATGGAACTACACTATTCTTGTATTAAACCAATAAAAATGCATTAAAATGTGTTTAAATGATAAAAAAGGTCCCATAAATAATAAAAATATCTGCTGCAGAAAAAAAAAATCATTCATAGGAGTGAAAGTGACCGAATGTGATGTGAATGGGGGCTATGCGTCATAGAGATTGATGAATGTGTGTGGCTGGAGTGAACTAGGAGTGGATTTGTGGCTGGGCGACTGACGTAGGAGTGCGTTAACAGAAGGGGTTATTCACTAAGCCCCGAACTTGCCACCGAACTGCACGAACGGTGAATTTCACCCTATGGTGCAATTTCGTGTCAGTTCGTCTATTTACTAAACTGTCAGTTCGCCAAATACTGGCTCATTGACAGCGAAATACGGTGCAATTCGTCAAAATTCAACAATCTTCAGTGGCAGTGAATTGTCCTATAGAGAAGTCATGAATAATATATTCACAGATGAGCGTATCGGAGCTCCACAGCAATAAAACTCACAGTAATGTGCAGTGTATGAGCGTATCACAGAGCTCCACAGCAATAAAACTCACAGTAATGTGCAGTGTATGAGCGTATCACAGAGCTCCACAGCAATAAAACTCACAGTAATGTGCAGTGTATGAGCGTATCACAGAGCTCCACAGCAATAAAACTCACAGTAATGTGCAGTGTATGAGCGTATCACAGAGCTCCACAGCAATAAAACTCACAGTAATGTGTGCTGTATGTATAAGTAGTATCTCTCATTTCTGTGTACTCTTTCCCACCCGTCACACATCTTTGAGTCCTTCCTCCGTCCGTCTCTCTCTCTGACTCCTCTGTGACTCATCTCTCATTCATTCCTCTATGTGACTCCTCTCACCCTCTTTCTGTACTCCTCTCTCATCCCTCGCTCTCTCTGTACTCCTCTCTCATCCCTCGCTCTCTCTGTACTCCTCTCTCATCCCTCGCTCTCTCTGTACTCCTCTCTCATCCCTCGCTCTCTCTGTACTCCTCTCTCATCCCTCGCTCTCTCTGTACTCCTCTCTCATCCCTCGCTCTCTCTGTACTCCTCTCTCATCCCTCGCTCTCTCTGTACTCCTCTCTCATCCCTCGCTCTCTCTGTACTCCTCTCTCATCCCTCGCTCTCTCTGTACTCCTCTCTCATCCCTCGCTCTCTCTGTACTCCTCTCTCATCCCTCGCTCTCTGTACTCCTCTCATCCCTCACTCTCTGTACTCCTCTCATCCCTCGCTCTCTGTACTCCTCTCATCCCTCGCTCTCTGTACTCCTCTCATCCCTCGCTCTCTGTACTCCTCTCATCCCTCGCTCTATCTGTACTCCTCTCTCATCCCTCGCTCTCTGTACTCCACTCATCCCTCACTCTCTTTGTACTCCACTCATCCCTCTCTCTGTACTCCTCTCATCCTTCGCTCTCTGTACTCCTCCCTAATCCCTTGCTCTCTGTACGCATCCCATCCCTCACTCTTTCTGTACTCCTCTCTCATCCCTCACTCTCTCTGTACGCCTCTCTCATCTCTCGCTCTGTACTCCTCAATCATCCTCGCTCTCTCTCTGTACGCCTCTCATCCCTCGCTCTTTTTGTACGCCTCTCTCATCCCTCTCTCTGTACTCCTCTCATCCCTCTCTGTACTCCTCTCATCCCTCTCTGTACTCCTCTCATCCCTCTCTGTACTCCTCTCATCCCTCACTCTTTGTTACTCCTCTCATCCCTGTGACTCCTGTCTCTCTGTGACTCCTCTTCCATTCCCCCTCTTTCACCCAACTTTCAATCCCCCTCTTTCATTCCACCCCTCTCTTTCATCCCCTCTCTCCTCTTTCATTCCCCTCTCTCATTCATCCCCTCTCTCATTCATCCCCCTCTCTCTCTTTCATCCCCTCTTTCATCCCCTCTTTCATCCCCTCTCTCTCTTTCATCCCCTCTCTCATTCATCCCCCTCTCTCTTTCATCCCCTCTCTCTTTCATCCCCTCTCTCTCTTTCATCCCCCCTCTTTCATCCCCTCTCATTCATCCCCTCTCTCATTCATCCCCCTCTCTCATTCATCCCCTCTCATTCATCCCCTCTCTCTCATTCACCCCCCTCTTTCATCCCCTCTCTCTTTCATCCCCTCTCTCTCATCCCCCCTCTCTCATCCCTCTCTTTCATCCCCCCTCTTTCTTTCATCACCTCCTCTTTCTTTCTTCACCTCCTCTCTCTTTCTTTCATCACCTCCTCTCTCTTTCTTTCATCACCTCCTCTCTCTTCTTTCATCACCTCCTCTCTCTTTCTTTCATCACCTCCTCTCTCTTTCTTTCATCACCTCCTCTCTCTCTCTTTCATCACCTCCTCTCTCTCTCTTTCATCACCTCCTCTCTCTCTCTTTCATCACCTCCTCTCTCTCTCTTTCATCACCTCCTCTCTCTCTCTTTCATCACCTCCTCTCTCTCTCTTTCATCACCTCCTCTCTCTCTCTTTCATCACCTCCTCTCTCTCTCTTTCATCACCTCCTCTCTCTCTCTTTCATCACCTCCTCTCTCTCTCTTTCATCACCTCCTCTCTCTCTCTTTCATCACCATCCTCTCTCTTTCATCACCTCCTCTCTCTTTCATCACCTCCTCTCTCTTTCATCACCTCCTCTCTCTTTCTTTCATCACCTCTCTCTCTCTCTTTCATCACCTCCTCTCTCTTTCTTTCATCACCTCCTCTCTCTTTCTTTCATCACCTCCTCTCTCTTTCATCACCTCCTCTCTCTTTCTTTCATCACCTCCTCTCTCTTTCTTTCATCACCTCCTCTCTCTTTCTTTCATCACCTCCTCTCTCTTTCTTTCATCACCTCCTCTCTCTTTCTTTCATCACCTCCTCTCTCTTTCTTTCATCACCTCCTCTCTCTTCTTTCATCACCTCCTCTCTCTCTTTCAATCACCTCCTCTCTCTTTCTTTCATCACTCCTCTCTCTTTCATCACCTCCTCTCTCTTTCATCACCTCCTCTCTCTTTATCACCTCACCTCTCTTTCTTTCATCACCTCCTCTCTCTTTCTTTCATCACCTCCTCTCTTTCTTTCATCACCTCCTCTCTTTCTTTCATCACCTCCCTCTCTCTTTCTTTCATCCTGAAGGAAAAGGAATCCTCAGACCACCATCTGCTGACCTATAAGAAGGACCCTATAAGTAGTTAAATAACACCCCAGGAATTATAATATTAATAGATAAATTAAGGTTTAAAATATAAGAATATATTAAGATAAATTGATAATCAGCAGTATATTAGGACTGGGGCTCATTTCTCAAGATGTTTAGAAATGTTTTTTTGAAATGTCTTTAGATACAGGTCTTTAGAAATGTTCTTTAGAAATGTCTGAAGAAATGAACTGATGGCTAGCATTTCTCAAGAGATAGCATGTCACAAGAAATCACATGCTCGGGCCACGGGACTGTCCAGAAATGTGTCACCAGACCTGTATTGAAACTAGCCAATGAACGATGTTATGTTTTGAAATGAACTAATGAAATAAAGAGCCAGCGCCTTGACACAGGGTATAAATAAGTGTCAAGAACCGTTGGAAGGGAGAGAGAGGGATGCCAGACAAAAAAAAATGCCTCGTGTGTTTTGATTTCTCTCTCTCTCCTGCGCAGAATGAGAGTTAACTCAAGGTGTGCCTAAGACAGGGTCTTAGGGGTTAAGGACGGACAATTGGAGACCATTATTTCTCTTCAATCTGGAGGCACTGCGAGATGAACAGTCATCCCTCGTCCTGGTGAGTATATTGTCTTGTCTGGACGAGGGCAATGACAGCGTTTTATCTCGAACTAAAGTTAGTTGTCCATGTCCTATAGAAATTAAAAGAAAACGTTGCCACGGCCGTTTATTTAAAGATGGAGTAGGTCAGGGACCACACTCAATAGAAGGGACATTATATGTCCAATTGATCACACCTTGCGTTAACCCTCATAAAATGTATAGAGTATAAAAATATTAGAGTGTAAGAATATTAGAGTATAAGAATATTACAGTATAAGAATATTAGAGTGTTAAGATTCACTGCTGAACGATCTGTAAGGTAAAACAGACGTCCATCAGTTGTGATAATAGAGTTATAAGTTAAAATAACGAACAATCCGCAAGGTGAGGCGGAAAAAGTCGTTATGTATATGTATATATTGTTAAAGTATATTATTATTAGAGTGATAAGTTAATTGGGTGGCAGGAAAATCTGTAAAGTATGCAGACTTTTGCCCCTTTGTATACTGATGGTACTGTGTATATGTATATATATATATATATATATAAGAGCTGACTGGTTGGACATTGTTTGCTGTGAGGTGTATGTTGTATTAAGCAGAGGTGTTTGTTGGCCATTTGTGTGTTAGTTGCTGACTGATGGGTGGATGATGTTGGTCATGTATGCAGCTACTAACCGGAGATACATATATTGTGAAGCTAGTTTTTATATACTATTGGATTGTGGTTTATAAATTTTTGTTTATGATATGAAGGAATTATATAACTACAAAATAAAAGTAAAAGATTAGAAGTTTGATTCTCGAGATTAGGGGAGGATTCACTAAATAAGTTTTTATTACTTATCCTTAAATTAGCTCATTTTTTGTTGATCCATGTAGCATAGAGATATATATATAGTAAGAATTTAAATTGTTTTTCTTTTCGAGCACTGTGAAGAGCCTCTCTTTTTTCTTTCTTTCTCTATTTTACCTGCCTGATTATTCAATTGTTCAACTAACCATGGGTATTCAAAGTAGCAAGGTTAAAGAATATCCTTACTGAAAATAGGAGAGTTTTGTAAAGATTATGTAGCACGAGTAGGGGGTACAGATTGCTATTTAATTAACCCATGGATAGATAGTATGGCGGGATGGACAGAAGCAGTGGGCGTTGTGATCCTTTCCTCAGACAGGGAGACCACAGCCCATTCTATATGGATATAGTGAAAGGGCTTATGTCTTGGTGACACCGAGGCATGGCCCCACTATGCAGGAGACCCTCAGTGGGATATGACATATATGAAATTAGGGAGGGGGGGGGGACAATGATTAATGGTGAAACAATGTAGAAGAGGGACCCCATTGTCCTCTGACAGCGCCAGACTGCATAAAATAGAATTAAGCATATTACGGAGAAAACAGGAAGTCCCACGAGCGGACTGGGGGCCCTCGCCCCCTCCCTCTTACAAATACTCAATGTATCCTTCACTTGCTGGTTTCCAAGACACCGAAATACTCGGTGCTGTTGCAGCAATCGAATGTACATCGTCAGCCCTAGTAAACCACAAATAGAAGATACTAGGGACATAAAAATGATAGACGAGATAAGAGCAGAAGAAAAAGAGGAAGTAAAAGAGAAAAATAAAAAAAAAAAGCAGAAGAATATATACTGACTTTCGTTATTATGGCCACTCGTATATAAACAAAGGATCGCCATTAATAAGCCCTTAAGATATGAGAATAACACCAACAAAACCCATTTTCCATTTATGACCGTGGGGAATAAGTTACTAAAAAAGCGAATAGAAATAGAATATGAATAGAATTTTTAAACATTGTCAAAAAAGAGAAAGAGAACGGACTACGTCCTATGATTGACCAGTTTCTACAGGATGATATCCTGGAACCTGTAGTCTTCCCCTTCAGTACCCCAATTAACCCGTGAACAAAGCTGACGGGACTGTCAGGTTCGTTCAAGACTTGCGCGCAGTTAATTCCCTAGTGATTCTAATTGCGCCAATTGTCCCAGATGTCACGTCACTTCTGTCATCAATATCAGCGACACATACACATTTTTCTGTAATTGACCTGAAGAATGCATTTTTTAGCATCCCTGTACATCCAGGAAACGGCATTGCTTTTTGCATTTTCATTTGAAGGCACCCAATTTATATGGAAAAGGTTATCTCAGGGTACATTGATGCCCCGGTGGTCTACAGTATTGTACTGCAGGCCACTCTGAAATTCTGGCACCTCAGCCATGGTTCTGTCCTGCTGCAATACGTGGATGATCTCCTCGTATGCAGTCCATCAGAGGAGGCCTGCCGGGAGGATGGTAAATCACTTCCTCGTTGGTTACAGGAATGTGGGTACAAGGTTTCCCTTAAAATGAAATGTTCAGTGGTGTCAAATGCAAGTTGAATATTTAGGGTTTGTTCTCAGACAGTGGGAACGGAGCATCAGTCAGAAGAGAGTCCAGTCTGTCACGGGCCTGGTCAACCCGAAAACTAAGAAGGACATGTTGTCATTCTTAGACATGATAAACTATTGCAGACAGTGGATCCCTGACTGCTCCTATTATGATAACATTCTGAGACAAGCCACCCTGTTGGGTCAATCCAATGTGATAACGTGGTCTAATGAAATGTTAAATGCTTTTAAGGTTCTCAGAAATGCAATGATGTTAATAAGCCCCACGCTAGGCCTCCCTGATTATGTACTTTCATTTCATCTGTTTGCAAGGGACAATTGTACAACCAAGGCCGGGGTACTGACGCAAGAACATGGGGGGCCGGTTGAGCCCCATAACATTTTTTTCAAAGATTTTGCCAGTAACGGTACAAGGGATGCCGGCCTGTTTGCGTGCCCTGGCAGCATGTGCAATGGTCGTTAGTATGGCAAGCCAATACACATTAGGGTACGATCCTCATCTACCCACAACCCATGATGTTTTATTTTTACTTAAGGGCATACATACACGGCACATGTCACAGCGCTTTAGTGGATATGAAGTCACACTGCTAAGCAACCCTGCACTGCACATAGAATACAGTTCAAGTGTCTCTGGTCCAGCACCAATCCTAAACGCTTTACTGGGTCTTAAGAATCCCTCAGATACCATCCCACTCGAACATGACTGTGCTCTCTCCATTGAGTCTGAAACTGCACCCCGCACTGATCTCATGTCAACACCTGTTCCGGACGCAGATGTCGTCTTTGTTGACGGCTCCTGTACCCGCCCCAATGACAACACTTATTATGCAGGCTATGCAGTAGGTTCAACTCCCTGACACTGTTCTAGAGTCAGGGCCTGTACCCTACCAGTCTGCCCAGGCAGCAGAACTGATTGCATTAACACGAGCATGCAGGTTCTATGCGGGTAGACCTGTCACGATATACACTGACTCCAAATATGTTTATGGTGTGGTCCATGACCATGGGACGATATGGAAAAGAGGGGATTTGTGCCGCAGATGGCAAGAAGATTTCCCATTCGACCCTGGTCACGGACCTCCTAGCAAGCATTCTTATCCCTCTCAGATAGCGGTGTTACATTGTAGAGCACACACCAGAGCCTCAGATCCTATTGCAAAAGGGAATCATCTGGCTGACCAAGCAGCTAAATGAGCAGCACAACAGGACATAGCTAAACTAGTAATGCCGGGTTTTGCGACCTCCCACAATGGATAGGGACCAATTATTTTGTACTTTACAAAAATATGCAACCACAGAAGAGCTAAAGAATTGGAAATTGGTACTCCCCATCATTCTGGCTGAAATCAGAATGGCGGTTAATAGGAACACAGGCTACTCCCCCTTCGAGATACTTATGGGCAGACCCTTTCCATTACCATGGTCTACAGGTAGGCTAACAGTGGAGACAGGGGACTTAGAGCAGATAAGGGATGAATATGTTAGGCAGCTGATCTCAACCCTCGAGACAACCAGAGACGAAGTTATATTTAAGTTCCCCTTTCTTTCAGACAAACCTACCCACCCATTTAATCCAGGAGACAAGGTGCTGGTAAAGCGGCTACAGAAAGGAAAAAGACCAGAGGATTTCGCCTATGGACCAGAGACCACGGTGGAGCCGTAACCCGCACAGCTATACTGACAGAGGACAGCCCAGTCTGGATTCAACAAGGGACCCTCTCGAGTCAAGCGGATTCAACAAGGGACCCTCTCGAGTCAAGCGGATTCAACAAAGGACTCAACAGGGGTACTAACGGGGGCAGCTAATAGCCCTGGCCTCCATCAGGAAGAGGACCCGGACCAAGAGACACTCACGAGGGCAGATAGCCCTGGTTTCCAACAAAGAGAAGATGACAACCAATGATCCTTTTCGAAGAGTATGGAGACGCATGTGGGGGGGAAGAAAAAGACTGAAATAATATGTTTACCCCCCCCCCCTTCGGAACATATGTCACAACCCCTATTGTCCACACCCCTACCAGAAAGAACCCCAACCCAAACCATCACTGTCTGGCCACTGTTGTTTTTTTTTTTATTGTCCACCATTACTGCAGTATGATACTGTACAAGGCAACTGTATATATATGTGTAACCGATGAGTACTGGGGACATAATTGTGATTATTGGGGCGCAGTGGGGTGGGACACGGGCAATATGGGATATGGTACCTCTTATGCCGAAGTTAACAGATGGGGATATAAACCAGATAGCGCCGCACGACGACGCAGTTCCGAGGGACAAAGCCTATTAAATCGTATGACTTTGATTGGGAGAGGTGGGTGGCGGTGCTCAATCAGAAGCGGAGCTCAGACAGTACAATTGACGCTACTATACAACACCCTTCCCAGGCCGACACGGGTGTCTATGTAATGGGAATATACGCAACCGCCACAACCAAATTCCCTCGATACAAGTTCAAACTCCAAGATATGGCCACTTATAAGAAGGAAGAGAACCCATTCCTACCCAGGAAATATGGAGAGGTAGTGAGACCTCCTCCTCTCCTACCTAACACCAAATCAATAGCCAATCCCACCTATGAAGACAGTATAGTAATGGAAACAGGATTTTCAGATGTAAATGTTTGGCTAGAATGGGTAAAATTTAGTGCCCTAAACAATAACCGTACAAATTGTTATGTGTGTGGTGCTGCTAGGCCACATCTAGGCACCGTACCTTTTAATATTCCGCAAGATGAAGAAGAATGTTTTCTTAGTTTATATACTAACACCACTGATAGCCAGAGTTTATGTGAATATTGGAAGAATAGCTACCCCATACTAACACGCCTCCCACAACCAGGAGAAGGGATACATGTTTACCCAGGGAACTATACCTGCTATAGGTCAGCAGAAAAAGGTAGGAACCTCACCTTCTTCCCCGAGGGTTATTGTGCCAATTATAGCGATATCAACAGTATTAAGTTACAGAATCAAGTTTTTCTGATTGGGGATCTCTACTGGATATGTGGAGACCTCAAGATTAGGGCGTGTCTGCCCCTTCAATGGTCAGGTGAATGTGCCCTAGCTAAGGCCATAATGGGATTTCATATTGTTTCGGATCCTGAGGAAATTCCAAATATTAGCTCACGTCGCAGGAAAAGGGAAGTCCCAAGCCCACATGGTAGTCTTGATCCGCATGTCTATATTGATGCTATAGGGGTACCAAGAGGGGTCCCTGATGAATTTAAAGCAAGGGATCAGGTAAAGGCAGGGTTTGAGTCATTCCTAGCACCTCTTGTTACTATTAATAAGAATGTAGATTGATTAACTATTTATATTATAACCAGCAGAGATTTGTTAATTATACTCGCGAAGCTTTACAGGGCCTCGCTGACCAACTACAATCCACATCCATTATGACGTTCCAGAACTGGATGGCTCTGGACATGATATTGGCTGAAAAAGGTAGGTTAGGAAGATAAATAGGCACTGGGAGACTGCCATGTGTTACCAGTTCCGTGGCAGGTACAGCTCCCGCTGGTTCTATATTGATCCACATGGGTATTGAGGGTCTCGCTCCCCAACCCATACTAACTTTCAGTAGATAGATGAAACAAAGAAAGAATCAAATAGTATGATCATACTATGATTCTAAGAGGGGATTGAAGGAAAAGGAATCCTCAGACCACCATCTGCTGACCTATAAGAAGGACCCTATAAGTAGTTAAATAACACCCCAGGAATTATAATATTAATAGATAAATTAAGGTTTAAAATATAAGAATTAATTTAAGATAAATTGATAATCAGCAGTATATTAGGACTGGGGCTCATTTCTCAAGATGTTTAGAAATGTTTTTTTGAAATGTCTTTAGATACAGGTCTTTAGAAATGTTCTTTAGAAATGTCTGAAGAAATGAACTGATGGCTAGCATTTCTCAAGAGATAGCATGTCACAAGAAATCACATGCTCGGGCCACGGGACTGTCCAGAAATGTGTCACCAGACCTGTATTGAAACTAGCCAATGAACGATGTTATGTTTTGAAATGAACTAATGAAATAAAGAGCCAGCGCCTTGACACAGGGTATAAATAAGTGTCAAGAACCGTTGGAAGGGAGAGAGAGGGATGCCAGACAAAAAAAAATGCCTCGTGTGTTTTGATTTCTCTCTCTCTCCTGCGCAGAATGAGAGTTAACTCAAGGTGTGCCTAAGACAGGGTCTTAGGGGTTAAGGACGGACAATTGGAGACCATTATTTCTCTTCAATCACCTCCTCTCTCTTTCATCACCTCCTCTCTTTCTTTCATCACCTCCTCTCTCTTTCATCACCTCCTCTCTCTCTCTTTCATCACCTCCTCTCTCTCTCTTTCATCACCTCCTCTCTCTCTCTTTCATCACCTCCTCTCTCTCTCTTTCATCACCTCCTCTCTCTCTCTTTCATCACCTCCTCTCTCTTTCTTTCATCACCTCCTCTCTCTTTCTTTCATCACCTCCTCTCGCTTTCTTTCATCACCTCCTCTCTCTTTCTTTCATCACCTCCTCTCTCTTTCTTTCATCACCTCCTCTCTCTTTCTTTCATCCCCCCTCTCTCTCTGTGTCTGTGATCCCTCTTCCTGTCTGCGTCTTTACTGTCCCCCCTGCATGCTGCCCCCCCCCCCCTCCTTCCGAATGAGTTCAGAGGGAGAGCTGCGGGGTGGGGATAAGGGGTGAAGGTAAATTACAAAAAAAAGCTGCCCGGGTGAATCATCAGCTGGGGAAGCTTACCTTTCTCCCTGGCTGCTGCTCAGCTGCTCTCCTTACCAGTCGCCTTCCTTCCACATGGCTGGAAACAGGAAGAGGTGCTGGAGGATGGGGAGGAGCCGTGTCTCACAGAGCAGCTGATGAGCGACACCTAGTGGCTGCTCTGCCCCAAAATACTCCTGCGCATTTTACAACACGGTGGGGCCGCTTGAGAGGATCGGCTTCATCACGCTGTGTGTGTGCGCACGTGGCAGATCTGTCGGACGGCCGGTGGCTCCTCTATTCTTGGGGCAGCTGTGGGCCTATTTAATGGAAGGGGCCTGGAGCTGCCGCTCCATCCGCCCCTACGTTAATCCGGCCCTGCTTTTTACAGGCTGTGCACGGGATCATGTATACCACATTTGCAGAGGTAGGAGTCCTTTTTTCTAGTTGAGTCATGTACTCTTTCCTATCAGGCACTATCATCAGATGCTCATGGTGATGCTTAGATGCTTATCAGGGTTATTCAAAGAGATTCTAAAAGTCACCGCACGTTCGGTGACTTTTCGTTCTCTTCAATTCGGTTCCTTTTGCCGATCCCATTTCGGTGACCCTGCGGTGTATTCAGCAAGCACCACAGGGTCCCCGAATTGCAGGGAAAAACTGCCGCAAACCCGGCGAAAACTAACCGCAAAACCCAGCGTATGCACGCAGAAAAGCCACAAAAACATCTGGATTAACCTGACGAAAACCAAGCCCGAGCAGGAGCCGAACACAGCCGAAGCAGCCGACACCGCAGACGAAGGAGGTGAATAAATTAGCAAAATAGTTTGTGTGAATCTGTGAAAATGAAACGCTGTTTGCAAAGAAACTACTGAGCGAAAATGTCTGAAATTTACACAGGAGGTCCAGGGAATGATAATAAAAATGGCTGTTACAGAAAAAAGAAGAAAACTTAAAAAAAAAAAAAAAAAGGACTTTTTAAAAAAAAAAGAAAAATGCTTGAAATATCATAAAAAATCTATAAATAAAGAAACTCTTTACTGCAGAATTTTATAATGAATGGTTTATTAGATATTGAATTAAAACCGGAATATTTATAACATTGAAGTCTATGGGATTCTCCTGAATAAATTTGCCGAATTAAACCACCGAATGGCAGGGCATTAGGGGAACCTTTCACTGCTGGTTTGTGTTCTCTGAATAGCCGAAGCATTGCTTTTTCATGGGGATTTCACTGCCCTCGAACAGGCACTGAACAGGCACCGTATGTTCAGGCAATTTGCCAGGATTTGGCGAATTGCCTGCTCTCTGGATAGCCGAATGGCCAGGAAAGGTAACTGAACGCTGATCTTCAGCGTTCGGTTACCTTTCTCAAGCAATTCGGAGCTCTTTGAATAACCCTGTAAGTGTGTTGGGCCTATGATCTGTCCTTTCTGTTTACCTTTCATGACCATATGATTCCACTAGTTGTATTTATGACACCCCCACCCACCTTCTGCTTGGCGCTTTACTGTTCAATTCTATGATTTAGGTCCATATTGCTTTAAGACCGGAGGAAGAGAAGAACAATCTTGGAAGCTTGTTTTTTAAATGTAATGTTAGTCCAATAAAAAAGGTATCACTACTACACTCTGGTGATATTTGGAGATATATAGATGTCCCAACTCAGATATTAAAAATATACAAAAATCTCAGTAAAGTTTATTTAGATCACAGTTTCAGTCCAGGAGGACTTTTATCAAGACCTATGACAGCATCAAATAAACATATTGATATAAAACCAAACCCAAAACTTATTACCATCAGGCATCAGCCAATCATGGGGGGGGGGCGGATATATACACACACCAAAATTTAAATGGATGCACTCAGGGACTTGGACATTAGTTAAAAGGCGATGCTTTATTCAAAAAAACATTAAAAAGGTTCTTCCTGTACTCATCATCCAATGAGGAGTACAGGGACCTTTAAATATTTTTGACTAAGGCTAGGGTCAGACGAACGCATTTTTCGCTTCGCATGGACGCACTTTTTGACGGAGACGCGATAGTGGTCATACGGTGCACAATTACGGCCGTGATTTTATATGGATCCAAACCAGGAAACTTTGGGCGTCTGGACTTTATGTAGGCCGGACATGTGCAGCATCTGACGTCTCCTAATCACACACACACACACAGCTATGCTGACGCAGCACACTCTGTGCGTCAGTACTAGCGGTTCGACGTTCTTGCACAAATGCATTTGTTTGCCGCTTGCGTTGTGCGGCCGCAGTTTGTGCGGCCGTACATTGTATGTCATTTGCTGCTACCACGTCCGTGATAAAGTGCGGCTCAACGCACGTTAACACTGCGTTCGTCTGACTCCAGCCTAAAGCATCGCCTTTTCACTAATGCCCAAGCCCCTGAGTGCGTCAATTTAAGTGTTGGTCTATATTACGGTCTGGACTTGTGCACCAGGGCACACTTTTTTTTACATGGTGGCTATTGGAGCGATTTTTGAGAGATTTATCTATACTATATTGCAGTAAGGCTTGGCGTGTCCGTCGCCAAGCCTGTATTGCGCATGCGCGCGCAACCAGCGGCAGTTGGTTGCGCGCGCATGCAACCGCCGCGGCACGAGCATCCTGTAGAGCCGGTGTTTTGGCACATGTGGGAACCGGCGCACTGGAGACGCGCTCTCTCCGATTAGCAGCCATCTTGGAAAACCAGGCGACCGGCGGACCGCATTGACGTCATCAAAACATGACGCCACACTGTATCCTATTGCGCATGCGCGCGGACCTCCGAGCCGTCATAGACTCTCTATATTGTGTGAAAGCTTCCTCTATCTGCCCATATATACCCTGTAACTGCCTTATATATACTGTATAACTACCCTCTATACCCTGTAACTGCCCCTATATACTGTATAACTGCCCTCTAACGAGGATAGTTCTACAGTATATAGAGGCAGTTACAGGGTATAGAGGGCAGTTATACAGTATTTAGGGCAGTTACAGGGTATAGAGGGTAGTTATACAGTATTTAGGGCAGTTACAGGGTATAGAGGGCAGTTATACAGTATATATAGGGGCAGTTACAGGGTATATATGAGCAGATAGAGACTCTCTATATTGTGTGAAAGCTTCCTCTGACGGCTCGGAGGTCCGCGCGCATGCGCAATAGGATACAGTGTGGCGTCGTGTTTTGATGACGTCAATGCGGTGCGCCGGTCGCCTGGTTTTCCAAGATAGCTGCTAATCGGAGCGAGCGCGTCTCCGACGAATCGGCGGTACGCGCGTGCATGCGCATTGCTGGTGGTTCCTTACTGTGAGCGGCTGATACGTCACCGGAAGTGCGCCGGTCCCCACATATGAGAGGTTCCCACATGTGCCAGAACACCGGATGCGCTCGCAGCAGACGGCTATAGGCTGCACGCGCATCCAGTGGACCAGGATGAACGCGCAGCCTATCGCCGTCTGCCCTGAGCGCATCCGGCTCTACAGGATGCGCGCGCAGCCTCTATCCAGCAGCTGCGCGCGCTTCCTGTTCTCCTGGATGCGCGCGCGGCCGACAGGTAGAGGCTGCGCGCGCATCCAGTGTCTTAATTGGGGCACTTTAAACCACGGGAGCTGGGAGCACTTATACCCACGGGAGCTGGGAGCACTTATACCCACGGGAGCTGGGAGCACTTATACCCACGGGAGCTGGGAGCAACTATACCCACGGGAGCTGGGAGCAACTATACCCACGGGAGCTGGGGGCAACTATACCCACGGGAGCTGGGGGCAACTATACCCACGGGAGCTGGGGGCAACTATACCCACGGGAGCTGGGGGCAACTATACCCACGGGAGCTGGGGGCAACTATACCCACGGGAGCTGGGGGCAACTATACCCACGGGAGCTGGGGGCAACTATACCCACGGGAGCTGGGGGCAACTATACCCACGGGAGCTGGGGCAACTATACCCATGGGAGCTGGGGGCAACTATACCCATGTGAGCTGGGGCAATTATACCCATGTGAGCTTGGGGCAAATATACCCATGTGAGCTGGGGGCAAATATACCCATGTGAGATGGGGGCAAATATACCCATGTGAGCGGGGGCAAATATACCCATGTGAGCTGGGGGGCAAATATACCCATATGAGCTGGGGGAATATATACCCATGTGATCTGGGGGCGATTATACCCATGTGAGCTGGGGCAAATATACCCATGTGAGCGGGGGCAAATATATCCATGTGAGCTGCTTCGCTTAACAATAGACTGCCCTCTGGGCAGGCTTTCCACCTAGTTTATTTATAAAGTATTTTACCAGGATGGATACAATGAGATTTCTCTCGGTATCAAGTATGTCCAGGGTTCAAGAGCATTGAATTGTTGTTACAGAAATACAAAGTAATAAAATGCAGGATATAAAAATATCTATATACAGTCAGGTCCAGAAATATTGGGACAGTGACACAATTCTAACAACTTTGGCTCTATACATCACCACAATGGAGTTGGAATGAAACAAACACAATGTGCTTTAACTGCAGACTGTCAGCTTTAATTTGAGGGTATGTACATCCAACTCAGGTGAACGGTGTAGGACTTACAGCAGTTTGCAGATGTGCCTCCCACTTGTGAAGGGACAATTGGCTTCTCAGCTGTTCCATGGCCAGGTGTGTGATATTCCCTCATTACCCCAATTACAATTTGCAGATAAAAGGCCCAGAGTTCATTTCAAGTGTGCTATTTGCATTTGGAATCTGTTGCTGTCAACTCTCAAGATGAGATCCAAAGAGCTGTCACTATCAGTGAAGCAAGCCATCATTAGGCTGAAGAAACAAAACAAACCCATCAGAGAGATAGCAAGAACATTAAGCGTGGCCAAAACAACTGTTTGGAACATTCTCAAAAAGAAGGAACGCACCGGTTAGGTTAGCAACACCAAAAGACCCGGGAGACCACGGAAAACAACTGTGGTGGATGACCGAGGAATTCTTTCCCTGGTGAAAACACCCTTAATAACAGTTGGCCAGATCAAGAACGCTCTCCAGGAGGTAGGTGTATGTGTGTCAAAGTCAACAATCAAGAGAAGACTTCAGAGTGAAGACAGAGGGTGCACCACAAGATGTAAACCATTGGTGAGCCTCAAAAACAGGAAGGCCAGATTAGAGTTTGCCAAACAACACCTAACAAAGCCTTCACAGTTCTGGAACAAGATCCTATGGACAGATGAGACCAAGATCAACTTGTACCAGAGTGATGGGAAGAGAAGAGTATGGAGAAGAAAAGGAACTGCTCATGATCCTAAGCACACCACCTCAGTGAAGCATGGTGGTAGTAGTGTCATGGCGTGGGCATGTATGGCTGCCAATTGAACTGGTTCTCTTGTATTTATTGATGGTGTCACTGCTGACAAAAGCAGCAGGATGAATTCTGAAGTGTTTTGGGCAATATTATCTGCTCACATTCAGCCAAATGCTGCAGAACTCATTGGACGGCGCTTCACCGTGCAGATGGACAATGACCCAAAGCATACTGCAAAAGCAAGCAAAGAGTTTTTGAAGGGACAGAAGTGGAATGTTATGCAATGGCCAAGTCAATCACCTGACCTGAATCCCATTGAGCATGCATTACACTTGCTGAAGATAAAACTGAAGGGAAAATGCCCCAAGAACAAGCAGGAACTGAAGACAGTTGCAGTAGAGGCCTGGCAGAGCATCACCAGGGATGAAACCCAGCATCTGGTGATGTCTATGCGTTCCAGACTTCAGGCTGTGATTGACTGCAAAGGATTTGCAACCAAGTATTAAGAAGGGAAAGTTTGATGTATGATTATTATTCTGTCCCATTACTTTTGGTCCCTTAACAAGTGGGAGGCACATCTGCAAACTGCTGTAAGTCCTACACCGTTCACCTGAGTTGGATGTACATACCCTCAAATTAAAGCTGACAGTCTGCAGTTAAAGCACATTGTGTTTGTTTCATTCCAACTCCATTGTGGTGATGTATAGAGCCAAAGTTGTTAGAATTGTGTCGATGTCCCGATATTTCTGGACCGGACTGTATATTTTTATATCAATAATATAATATTATGTTAATCTATATATATACACAATTTGTAAATCACATATCCCTTTCATATAATGCTAAACCAGAGACCGAGAAGAATTCATGCAATTAAGCAATTGTAGTAAAACAGGTTTCTTCAGCGATTTGTATATGCAAATGATCCAAGACTTTAGAGTTTTTTTTGTTTACTCAATTTGACAAAATCAATGTTTCAGCTGATAACGACTGTCATAGGACAATATATATTATTATTTAGAAATGACTCCAATCAATGCGTCCCTCTTTGCTGGCCCTAAGAAACAAACGTCTCAGCATTGTGTTCATGAATTCTTACCTCTATGAAAGTCAGGTAAGGTTTCTTCAGGTTCAGAATGTGTAAGTTTCCAATCAGTGGTAAAGGTCTGGGTCCAGGGGGAAAGCGTTTATTTGATGTCCAGCCATTCCAGGTGCTGTATAGAATATAAACTGTTATTATAATCATCACAGCCAAGATTATGGAATAAATACTCTCCGTGTCGGTCATTATGAGAAAAGTAATATCGCAGCAGCAGCAGCCTGCAAAATGTGTGATGTGATAAACAAATAGTTTCATGCAGAACATATGCTTTTCCACTCCCCCTCCTATACTCTGGCCCTTTGTACCTCCCTCTCCCTAAAGAAATTCCAACATGATCCTGGCAAGTCAATCTTGGAGAAAGGGAGCGTGTGCTCATTATATAAAGTTAAAGTTACTATTCCACGTTGACATATTAATATTTTCACTATTTACAAAATCAAATTCTATAGTTTTATGTAAATTTAATTTAACCCTTTAAGGACCAACAACATGTCGGTGGTGCAGCTGATTAGTTAAAACATCAGTGACATACAGGGTTATTCAGAGAAAGGTGAAAACCAGGAGAACTGATCGGAGAAGAGAACAATCTAGACCAAATAGCTGATTTAGACTAGGGTCAAACGAAAGTATTTTTACACGCGAACGTAAAAAAGTGCGTCCGAACGCATTGATGTATTTTTTCACGGAATATGCGAAAACGGTCATACGATGCGCATTTTCGTGCGTGATGTTTTACGGATCCAAACCAGGAAACTTTTTGCGTCTGGACGTTATGTTGGCCGGACATGAGCAGGGTCTGATGTCTCCAAATCACACACACACACCGCTAGCGGGCGCAGCGCACTCTGTACGTCCGTACTAGCGGTTCTGCGTTCTCGAAAAAATGCGTTCATTTTCCACTTGCGTTGCGCGGCCGGACTTTCGTGCGACCGTACTTCATATATTGGCTGTCATTGCCCGTCATTTGCTGCTAGTGCGGCCGTGATTAAGTGCGCCAGAACGCACGTTAAAAGTGCGCTGGTCTGACCCCAGCCTTAGAGGGCGTTATTCAGAAAGATACGAAATGTCGCCAAAATGTAACCGGACACTGAAATTCAGCGTACAGGGACATTTCGGGGCCATTCAACTATTCAGAGAGCAGGCAGTTCGCCAAATTTTGGCAAATTGCCTGCACGTATGGGGGCCTGTTTGAGAGCAGTGACATCCCCCATAGAGAAGCAATGGTTAATCTATTCACAGACACTGAACAGCAGGGAAATGTCAGTGAAATGCCCTGCTGTTCAATGTTTTCATTCGGCAGGTTTATTCAGAGGAATCCCTTAGGTTTCAATGTTAAAAATATTCCCGTTTTTATGCAATATCTAATAAACCGTTTATTATTTTATTCTGCAGCAAAAAGTCTCATTATTTAAAGATTTTTTTAGGATCCTTTAGGCATTTTTGGGGATTTTTTTGACAAACTTTTTTCCATTTGTTTTACTGTTTTTTTTTTCATTTTTCTGCAACAGATCTTTTTATCATTCATAGCATCTTATGTGTAAATTCTAGACGTTTTCATTCTGTAGTTCTTTTGCAAACAGCATTTAAATTTTTAAACTTTCAAGCGTACAGGTTTTATTTTTTTCACCCCGTTCGTCTGCCTGTCGGCTTTTTCCGATGGCTGCTCTGCGCGGTGATCGGCGGCTCCTTGGATTTTTCCAGCGTGTTCGGTGTGATTTTTCCCGAGATTTCTGCGGGTTTTTGGTGAGTGTTCGTCGGATTTGCGGCAGATTTTCCCTGCATTTCGGGGACCCTGCGGTGATTTGCCAGAATCGCCGAATCACCCTGAAGTGCGATTCTCTCTGAATAACCCTGGGAAAGTGAGATAAATGGGAGAATTTTTCTGGTTTGTCTATTTTGACCTAGAATTTTCACTTCTACAGTCATTCTCCTGAGTTTCACCTTTCTCTGAATAGACCTGAAGATTTCAGAATTATTCTGAATAAAACGAATCTTGGATTACTGCCTCTGGACGACTGCCGCTATGCTGCATCTGCGGGAAATAGCCTGGAGAACAATAGACCTTCTGCAGCCTTATCTAAACATTCCCCCCTCATCTCATCTACTGTTAAATACTGAACATGATAAACCACAAAAGTAAAGTGGCAGTTACTAGCATTTATAAAGTGCCGACAGATTCCGTAGCGCTGTAGTAAAACATTTGCACAGATTTTGGTAAATGTTGCAGCATGAAAAAAAATGGAAACAGGAGATAAAAAACAACAACTTTATTTTTCCTTTTTACATGCAATAATTTCAGAGAGTGAAAGAAAAATAGTAGTGTGCGTTTAATAATGTGGTTTTATTTGTAATGCACAAGTAATCTAGTTACAGCTTCTGTAAGTGGTAGTGTCCCTTTAACCCTTTGACTGCGGAGGACGTGTGGGGAATGTCCTCATTGACTCCTGCTACATGTGGGGGACGTTCGCCAAACGTCCTCCACTAGCGTGAGCCCTGCGAGGGATACTTACCAATACCTCTCTCTCCGGGGTCCCGCGGCGCTCTGACTTCCTGGAGGTCAGACGCCGTATTTATGGGCCTCCCTGCGTAAAATGACATCATTGCGCATGCGTGATGAAGTCATTTTCAGGCGACCCCCCCCGGTAATGCCGGGAGAGAGCCTGAAAGGGAGGAGGGGATCCTTCCAGATCCCTCCCTATCAGGAGGTCCAACAAGGACAAGCCAGGCACCGGGCCGCAATCCAGCGCAGATCTATACGCTGTAGATAATTTAAAAATTCTAATTTTATTACATTTTTTGTTATAACATACAGGCAGGACATGACGTATACATATAAAAATTTTATATTATGAATCTGCCGAGTCTGACGGAAAGAACAATATATAATATGTCTGGGTCGTATAATAAAACTTGACTTCAAATCGCGTTTAAACATGATGAGCAAAAGCGGTAAAATGTTCAGCACACAGACGTGAAATGGCTCAGCAGTGAAGGGGTTAAGGAACATAAATGAATAAATCTAATGAAAGATTATGGGCATAACCCGTATAGAAACACAAGATGTCTCGTTCAACCTGTTTAGAAAAAAGTACATGTCAAAGCATTAATCTGCTTTCATTCTATACAATGAAACCGTGGAATGCTGACTTTCAACATGACAATTCTAGGAACTTTAACCCCTTAGTGACCGGGCGGTTTTAAACAAATCCGTCTTTTAGTGACCGCTGCTGTTTTTACGTTTCTGCGCTGTTAGTGTTTAGGTCAAATTTTCCTCTTACTCGTTTATTCAACCCACACATATTATACACCGTTTTTCCCGCCATTAAATGGACTTTCTAGAAATACCATTATTTCCATCATATCGAATAATTTACTATAAAAAAAAATATGAAATATGAGGAAAAAATGGTAAAAACACACTTTTTCTAATTTAATCCCCAAAATCTACAACCACCCAAAAAAGACCCCGGCTAAATAGTTTCAAAATGTTGTCCCGAGAATAGAAATACCAAATTTTTACATGCGTTTGCTTTTTAACCCCTTCACTGCTGAAACAGTTCACCTATGTGCGCTGCGCTCATTCTGACCATTTTGTGCTAATTATTTTTAGATGACAGCCTAGGTCCTATTTAATTAAACCCCCCCAGACAAAAAAACTTTAAAAAAAAACAAATTTTTTTATTTTATTTAATTTTTTTTAATATTTTTTTTTGAACCAAACCGGTCATGTTTGGTATCATTTGAAAGGTCATAATCAGGCCTTTCAAATGATGTCAAATATGACCATCTAGCTGCCATGGATCGGGAGATAAAGGGATCCTAGGATCCCCTTATCTCTACATGGCAGCTAGATGGTTAACTGCCCACTGACATCCTCACACATATGGTGAGGTTGTCAGTGGGTGGGGGACCTGGAGGCTTGGCTGACATCCAAGATGTCAGCCCCCCTCCAGGTTCGAATTGCGTTTTGGTGCCAATTGGCACCGAAACGTGATCCGGCGGCGAAACGGTTAATGCTCTCCCCTTTTCAACGGTGTAAAAAGCATCTCCCTAGCTGCAATGGTTGGGGAGATAGAGGGCTCCGAAGGAGCCCCCACCCTCCCCTCCATTGCTTTGCATGGGGACGCCTGCTGATGACGTCACCACGCAGCGTGGGCAGGCTTCCTCCCTGCCAGATCGCCGTGGGATCCAGCAAGGGAGGTGAGTATCGGGCGGGAGGGGGAATAGGCGCCGCTGATGTACCCTGTACGTCCGCGGGTCTAAGGCTGGGGTCAGACCAGCGCACTTTTAACGTGCGTTCTGGCACACATAATTACGGCCGCACTAGCAGCAGATGACGGGCAATGACGGCCAATATACGATGTACGGCCGCACAAAAGTCCGGCCGTGCAACGCAAGTAGAATTTGAATGCATTTTTTTGAGAACGCTGAACCGCTAGTACTGACGTACTGAGTGCGCAGCTGCGGCATAGCGGCGTGTGTGCGAGATTAGGAGATGTCAGACTCTGCTAATGTCCAGCCTACATAACGTCCAGACGCAAAAAGAGTTTTATTGACGATCCGTACAAAATCACGCCCGAAAATGCGCGTCGTCTGACCGTTTTTCCGCATTCCGTGATAAAATACGTCAATGCGTTCGGAAGCACTTTTTCACGTTCGCGGGGAAAAATGCTTTTGTCTGACCCTAGCCTTAGGGAGACCTGTGGACAGGACGTACAGGGTACGTCAGCGTCACTTAAGGGGTTAAGGCTCATGTCAGACGAGCGCACTGATCTCGTCCGTGTTGCCGCACATAAGTATGTCCGTGATAGCATACAATTGTGGTAAGTGGAGCCCCACACACGAAGTACGTGCGGATGCATAACGGACGCGGCAAACGGACGCAGGTTAGGCAAGAACGTAATACTTCTGGAATGGACGTGCGAAGTGCGCAAAATCCGCATAGCTTTGTGTGTGAGTGATGGAACGTGGTCAGATGGACTGCATTTATACGTCCAGCATTTTTGACAGACAAAATGTTTTTTTATTTTAATTTATTTTCCCTCCTACATCCGTCAAAAATAACGTCAGTCAGGGCTGGACTGTGCGGTGGCCAATCCATGTGTGAAAATGATGTCTCATGCTCCCTGAACCACTCTTGCTTTATTTGAGTCCGATGAATCCTGGCATTGCCATCTTGGAATATGCCCGCTGTGCCATCAGGGGAGAAAAACCCATTGATGGAAAAACCTGCTCATTCAGTCTATTCAGGAAGTCACATGACCTCATTTTATACTGAAAAATCTTAAATCAGTGATTATCCAAAGGAAGGCTCAAACCTACTGGATTAGATAAATCCAGAGGGTGACTTTTTTTGGCCAGACAGTGTAATTTACCACATAATGCAGAATATATATTTTTCTTTCATATTTTTTATACTATGATGCATCACTTTTAACCCCTTCCATGTGGAGGACGCGCTCAGCGCATCCTGCCGCATGGCCACTTCGCTGCGGAGGACGCGCTGAGCAGCTGCATTTGGCTGGGATTCATGCCGATCGCTGTGGCCCCCCAGCGCGATCGCCAACCATACGGGACACCAAAATAAAGGCAGCCACCGCTTGGAAGGGCACAGCCTGCCCTTCCAAGTGGTGGCTGTCTTTAACCCCTTGGGGGCTGGATCGCAATCTGGCACGGTGCAGGGGCGGATCCAGACACAGGTTTTGGGGGGGGGGGGTTGATTATAATATTCTGCAGTAAAAAGTCTCTTTATTAATAGATTTTTTAGGACCTTTTAGGCATTTTTGGGGATTTTTTTGCAAAAATATTTTTCCGTTTTTGTTTTTTATTTTATTTTTCTATTATCTGAAACAGCCCTTTTTATTATCATTCGTTGGATCTTATATGTAAATTTCAGACATTTTCGTTCTGTAGTTTCTTTGCAAACAGTGTTTTACTTTTCAATCATTCAAGCGTACTGTTTTTTTTTTGTTTTTTTTTACTCCATTCGTCTGCGGTGTCGGGTTTTTCCGTCGGCTGCTCTGCGCTGTGATCGGCTCCTGCTCGGGTTTCTCCATGTTAATCCAGATGTTTTTGCCAGTTTCGGTGTACATTCGCCGGGTTTTGCGGTGAGTGTTCGGCGGGTTTGGGCAGCTTTTCCCTGCACTACGACGGCCCTGTAGTGCTTGCTGAATACACCGCAGGGTTGCCGAAATGGGATCGTCAAATCGTACCGAATTGAAGAGAAAGAAAAGTCACTGACCGTATGGTAGCTTTTCGATTCTCTTTGACTAACCCTGATAATTTCCCGCCAAAAAAAGTAACGAGTCCCCATTTCTTATTCTTTTAACAAGCGCACCCCATAGACAATATAACCACAAAGGCTCGCATGATAAATAAAATGTGAAAAAAAACACTTTACACACTGTAGATAATTAAAAATTCTAATTTTATAGCATTTTTTGTTATAATATTCAGACAGGACATGACGTATACATATATTAATGATATATTATGAATTTGCCGGGACTGCCGGAAAGAACGATATATAAAACGTGGCTTCAAATCCCATTTAAACATGATGAGCAAAACAGGGAAAAATTAGCTCAGCACACAGCCGTGAAATGGCTCGGCAGCGAAGGGGTTAAAGCACTTAAAGGGATATACATGTCTAGAAAAAGTTTTTTAAATTGACATTTAAACACTTTTGTACCTATAGACAAGCTAGAATAAATCAATAAAAGTTTTTAAAATGTGTTATTTTCTTGCTTTAAACTCTGTCATTTCATCTTCTCTGGCGACGCCCCTCAGCTAGGGGTGTTTCTTCAGCTCATACTTCCTGAATATTCCCCACCTCCTCCCCGCCCACTACTCCACCCAATATTGCACCCATCAAAGCTTCACATGAACTACATTTCTTGCTCCATCTTGCCCACAGCCCCCATGTACCCCACTACTTCACATACTCAGCTATTACCCTCACCTAGTGTGTCACCCCTCTCCTCTTAGATTGCAAGCTCTTGGGCAGGGTTCTCTCTCCTACTGTTCTGTGTGTTTAACTTGTATGGACATTTATTATTCTGTCTCACCCAATGTACAGCGCTACGGAACTTGCTAGCGCATTTTAAATGCCTGTGACTGTATGAACTAACACAAGCTGTGCAGCTCAGGACCTCAGAGTGGGGAAACCAAGGAACTGAATATTAGCATCTCTGCAACTGTGAAAGAAAAACACACTCACCCGCTGACTCGCTCACACACTCACCCGCTGACTCGCTCACACACTCACCCGCTGACTCGCTCACACACTCATCCACACTCGCTCACCCGCTGACTCGCTCACACACTCACCTGCTGAATGCTATAACAAAGTGTAGAAAGGTCAGAGTCTGCCCTTTCAGCAGTGCCTCTTTTTAACCCCTTACGTGCGGGATACCGGATCCCGATCCACTCCCAGAGGTGGCCGACATCTTGGATGTCAGCAAAGCCTCCAAGGTCACCCCCACTCACTGACACACAGTAAACTCAGCAAAGAATCGCTAAATAGTGAGGGCTAATGGGTTTTTTAACCCGTTAGCGCTGCGCCCACATAGCCTTCGAATCGCTATGACCTCCTTTAAGCTAGCGCTAACACTGACACTAGTGTTAGCTTGAAGGAGGTGATAGAACCCATTGTGTTTACCGGATCAGCAGTAGCAGATGCAGCATCCTGAGTACATAGTAACACAATCTGGAGCTATTCTGCATGAATGCAAATTAAATGCTATGTTGCAAACAATTTTTGTTACCAATTAGGCTCCAGAAAGTGCTCTGAAGTTTTAGTACCTCGGGCATGACATCAAAAAGCGCTACAATTTTTTTTTTACAAGTGAATATCAGTGTGTAACCAGGAAATATTCACTTGCTGCAGCACGGAGCCCCAGCTGCAATAGCTACTTTTGGCCAGCAGATGGCAATATCTGCATACCACATGGGGCTAATGTGTTGATCAAGCATTAATTATACATCAAGACTATGCTTAATCAGCTCATGATTAATGGAAAGTGATTTTTTTCAAAAATCCACTAGTTCCTGGAAGGGGGTTTCTGGAAAATCACTTGGTAGTGAAGGGATTAAATAAACTATAACAAAATTAATGAAATATTAACCTTATAATTTTTATTATTATAATGTCACCATAGCATAATGAGCTAGCTAAGTTGATCTAAGGCAGGGAGTCTCTCCTGGTTCTCTGATTGCCCGGGCTTCAATGTGGAGTTAAAAACTCAGATTTAAAGCATTGTTTACACATTGGGACTAAATGAAGAGGTTCCTAACACCAATAATACTTTTGCTGATAACCTAA
This sequence comes from Leptobrachium leishanense, assembly GCA_009667805.1. Lineage (NCBI taxonomy): Eukaryota > Metazoa > Chordata > Amphibia > Anura > Megophryidae > Leptobrachium > Leptobrachium leishanense. The sequence continues at coordinate 33,368,400 of CM019066.1, read as the reverse complement.
TATTTCTAGGGTGCCTATAGTGTACTTATGTATACTGTACTTATGTCTATTTGATGATGGTGATGGTGTCGCCTAATGGGAAATAAAACCTGATCCAGCATATGAAAGACATGTAGCTCAAAGATTATTTTTAGCAACATTTTCGATATGTGCAAGTACAGTTATATTTATTATTTTTCTATTTTCTTACTGAAACTTGAAGGTCACAGAAAGTACATGAAAACGAGACACTTGGATACGGGCCAATGGAGTTCCAATCCGCAAGATAAAACCATGTACAGAATGTACTGTATGTGTTTACCTAGCAAGAGTCAAACAGTTTGGTATCTTCTGCAATGATGTTTCAGATAAATACCAGAATGTAATAGATAGCATAGAACGTTTTTTTTTAAGAATTTTCATAAGAATCAGATGAACATTACATACCTACATACTAACATAATGCAAACTAGTATGATGTATTTAAAAGTGCGGTTAATCTTAAAATTACCCGGGTAATCCTGACATTAACCAAAACCGCTGGGTAAAGCTGGAAAAAAATAAAAAATTCGGACTTTACCCGGGTATTCTTAGAACTAACCAACTGCCCTTGAGTAACAGTCTGGAAGAGCTGAAAAATTCACACTTTACCCGGATAATGTGCAGACTATCCAACATCGTGTGGTTAAAACCAAATTTTGTTATCGTTCATATAAAAGGCAATCTGAGGACTATCCACATTTTAATATTGCTGTATAGGTGTGTTTTGTAATATATATATATATATATATATATATATTTGGACAATAGAGGATGCACTCACGGTCTTCCAAAAAAGATAAAATCTTTTATTCAAAACTCACATGAATATCGACTTTTCGGCTCAACTGAGCCTATATATAATATTGCACAAGAGTGTATGAGTATATATATAATCTTTGAATTGTTGTCATGCTATCTGAATTCTGCATTCCACATCCTTTTCTAAATGTTACTCCCCATTTGCTCTGGGCCTGCTATTCTGTCCTCCCCCCATGTCGTGTTCACTGAACCTTTTACTTTTATTGCCCCTAAGATCATGGACAACTCCAACCCAATGTGATGCTATTTGCAAACTTAATTTCTCTTTTTAGCATATGCCCAAAAATCACTCAGTCTTTTCACCAGGCCCTCGCAGAAGGCAGCTCATTCGCCTCCTCCAGAAGTAAATGACACGAAACCGGATGCCCTACGTCCACACTGCCCCTCCCCCTAACATAGCCACGCACCGCACACTGAATAACAAAACCCTTAGTGAAATCCTGTTTTCCCTGTAAATGAAAAAGAACCACACCCGGTGACGCCCCCGAATCAAACAAACCCATGAAAGAAATATGTCCTCAACAAGTGATGCTCATCCCTCTTAGCAACGCCTACGTACCTGGAACGCTCACCTAAAGCTCCCCAGTCACGCCACACTTGGGATTAAGACTTCCAAGTTGATTCCGCCAGAGATCCAATCACCCGGCTTCCAAAAACTCTGAGCCAAGCCGCCTAAGGACCTCTGGACAAGGGGTCCCCACTACCTCTGCATTTGGAGCCAAAGATCGAAACCTGTCCCACTGCAAATGAGACAAAGCATCCGCCACTGAGAGACAGAGAGGCCCGAACCTCTTCAGTAACCGAATGACCGGCACCAATGAAGCCGAAAGTGAATTAACTGCCGAAACCACGGCCATGTTATCCGAGCAAAACAAAAGCCTCCTACCCTCGAGACTGCTCCCCCAAAGCTCCAAGGCCACTGTCAGGTTACACGTCGCTGCCGTGGCAAGAAGCCTCCTAAAGTGATTATTCTAACCTGTCAGCCCTTTGCCTATTTGCCTGCAGTACCTCAGTCAGCCAATGCAGCAGCCTCAGGTGTCTCGATTGCCTCCCTGTGCTTCCCTATTTAAGAGGCAATCTCCCAAGGTGCATTGCTGCTGCATTAACATTGCCTACCACTACCAAGCCGTGTCCCTCTCGAGATCCTGAGTATCCAGCTAACAGACTTACCAAGACATTGTCTCCAGTGCCAAGTGTATCCTGTGTCTCCAGTGCCAAGTCATACCCTATGTCTACATTGCCAAATAATACCCTGTGTCTCCAGTGCCAAGTGTATCCTGTGTCTGCATTGCCAAGTGTCTGCATTGCCAAGTGTATCCTGTGTCTGCATTGCCAAGTGTATCCTGTGTCTGCATTGCCAAGTGTATCCAGCACCAATAACCCCCCCCCCCTTGTACCGTGGAACCTGTCTGTGTGTCTCTTTATCACTGCATCCTGGGCTCATCTCCTCATCTACCAATCCTGATCCCTATGAGCCCGCAGTGATAAAAGACCTGAGGGGGTTAATCCAAACATCATTCCATGAACTGGTTCATCACCTGCTTGGTCTAATGAACAAGTTGCTGAAGAGGCTATGGGACCTATCCCCTAAGGTATGCGTTTCCAACCTTAAGAAAAACCATGGCCCTCTCTCACTAGAGGAGCAAAGCAGAAGGCGGCAAATGAATCTCTCTTTTTACTGCGGAGCAATATGGCACCGAGCTGCCCAATGCACAGAAAAACCCACTAAGAGACTTATGTACTATGAGCACAACAACCCTCTAAAGACTGTTCTGCCTGAATATCCCTGCTTTCCAGTGTTACAAGGAGGAACATTTGTCTCTGTGGTTAAACCAGCTGATCTCACCAATACCCAGCATCTACCAAAGACCTCTCTGGTTAATTCTGGAACTATGGAGGTTAACCATTGCCTGGCTGATATGGAGAAAGATCAAGTCCAAGATCCAGTAACCCCATACACCATTGCCAGGAATGCCATATGTGCATTGGTGACCATCCAGCTTCCTCAAGGTCCTGCGGACCCCTGTGTTGCTCCCTCCATGGTTACTGAGGAGGTTGAGCCTGAAGCCCATGCCGAAGGGCCTGCTGCTGAGGTGTCAGCTGAAGAATCCAAGTGTGCTTCCCCGCAACTTTGCTTCCCAGCCGGAGCGCCCAGAACCCAAGTGCGCCTCCCAGCCGGAGCACCCAGAACCCAAGTGCGCCTCCCAGCTGCCTGATGAATCCAAATCCGTGCCTGTTTTGCCGAAAGAAGCGGTGCATGTTAAACCCACTTCAATGCCAGCTTGTGAGGTCATAGGCAAGGCACCAGAAATTTTGGTGCTTACCTCCACCGTTGTTGCCCTGGCAAGTCAGGTTGATTCCCTCACTCAGATCCTGCAGAATCTCCAGAAAAATCCTGCTTTCCTGCTGAAACAACTGGCTAAAATAAGTGCCACTGCCGAAATACCACCATCTGCTGCAGTTGCACCACCTAACTTTGATTCATTCTCAGAGACTGGTTTGGACTTTGTAGATTGTGGTGAGCCACCGCTACCACCAGCACAGGGCAACCTAAGTGCTACCACCTTTATGCCAGCTGCCTTCCCAGCTACTTACCTTTGTGAATCTGGCACCCCTAGAAGAATTATTGGAGTAAGTAAGGTGGACTGTCCAATTCCCCACAGCCGCCAAATCAAGTTTCCCTCCTGCTCTCGGGCTCCTTGTCAGTCGCCTGTGGTGACCCCTCTCACTGACCCATATCTGGACTCTGTGCCCTCAAAGTACCATCCTGCCAAGAAATCCGGTGTACTGAAGTACATGGCACAGAATTGATTGAACCATTACCACTGGACTGTACTACCTCCAATGGAACAGTGGTTGGTCTTACCGTTACGGCGACGTATCAGACCTCCTTAGCTGCCCGGAGTTCAGCCTTCGGTGGGGGGTATTGTCAGGTTACACATCGCTGCCGTGGCAAGAAGCCTCCTAAGGTGATTATTCCAACCTGACAGCCCTTTGCCTATATGCCTGCAGTACCTCAGTCAGCCACTGCAGCAGCCTCAGGTGTCTTGATTGCCCCTTAAATAGGAAAGCACAGGGAGGCAATCTCCCAAGATGCATTGCTGCTGCATTAACATTGCCTTCCACTGCCAAGCTGTGTCCCTCTCGAGATCCTGTGTATCCAGCTAACAGACTTACCAAGACATTGTCCCCAGTGCCAAGTGTATCATGTGTCTCCAGTGCCAAGTGTATCCTGTGTCTCCAGTGCCAAGTAATACCCTATGTCTCCAGCGCCAAATGTCTGCATTGGCAATGCAGACACAGGATACACTTGGCAAGTGTATCCAGCACCAATAAACCCCCCTTGTACCGTGGAACCTGTCTGTGTGTCTCTTTATCACTGCATCTCCTCATCTACCAATCCTGATCCCTGACTGCGTTGGGCCCTCAGTCTTATCAGCCGCCAATGAAACTCTGAATTGCTTTGCCATCCATTGAAATGAACGAAGAATGTGCAAACAGTCACCTGACCCCTCCCTGCCCACACAGAGAAAGTCATCCAAGTAATGCGTCAAATTCTTAGATCTCGCCACCATGCACCCTACCCACTCAAGGAACGTGCTGAAGAGCTCGAAAAAAGCACAAGAAATGGAACAACTCCATGGCAAACAAAGATCCACGTAAAAATCTCTCTCAAACCAACACCCCAAAAAGTGATGGCAAGAAAGATGAATGGGTAAAAGCCTAATAGACGACTCAATGTCAACCTTAGCCATAAGCGCCCCCTTTCCAGCCGAGTGCACCATGTCAACCGCCGCATCAAAAGAAATGTACGAAACCGTTGCTAAATCCGGTGAAATGTCATCATTCACAGACCCCCCCTTTCCCGTGGATAAGACAAATGGTGAATCAAACGAAAAGATCCAGGCATCTGCTTTGGAACCACCCCCTAGGGAGAAAGTCTTAAATCAGCCAAAGGTGGGAAAGGAAAAGGACCTGCCAACTGACCGGCCCCCACCTATCTGTTAAGCTTATCCCGCACCACCTCTGGATACAACCTAGCAGACTTCAAATTCCTCAACCTACCCCCCCCCCCCGGGCCTAACCAAAAAAGGAATCCTAAAACCACACTCAAAACCTTCCCGTAAAAACTCTATCTCTACTTTTTCCATAAAGCTTTAGCCAAGGCAGCATTGCGTCTAACTTCACCAGAGAGGCCCCCATCACCAAGCCTCCCTGAAAGCTTGACCTCCCAGCATGGCCCTCTTTAAGCATCCACAGAGTGTGATCCCCCGCAACTTGAACAATCATGCTTGAACTTGCACCCTCCCCCAAATCTACATTGCCCTTCATTGAGCTGCCAACACAGTCTTTTTTTCTGGCCAGCCGATGAAGAAGTGGACCCTCCATGACCGGTGACTCCCGGAAAGGGCAAAGCCCTCTGAGCCACCATCAAACGTAACCATAATGTAAAATCCTAACCCATCCTATTGATCCTAACCCATGCCAGGGTGAGCCGCCAAACGTTACCGAAACTGCTCATCATACTTCCACCAGGCCCATCCCCCATAAATGCGATAAACTTCCCAAATCCCATCAACGTAGCAAAAAAGAGCTGAACAATGTTGAGGGTTCTTCTCTCCCAAAACACTGGCCAAAATACAAAAAGCCCGAAGCCAATTGCCAAAAGACTTAGGTATCTTAGGATAGCTCTTCTTCCTTTCCTTTTCCTCCTTGGACGACTCGTCCCTAGGACCAGGCACCTTGTCCTAAGGTAACAAGGAAAAAAGATCAATATACTCCCCCGCCAAATCCTTTCCTTTATCTCCTGCTTCAAATGCAGTCCCAGAGGGTCTGCAAAAGAAACATAAGTGTTACTTATGCTTAGCCATGTTATTATTTATTATTATTATTAATTTATAAAGCGCCAGCATATTCCGCAGCGCTGTACAATAAGCACAGTACAGACAGGGTTACAATACATTGAACAACATTTGACAAACAGTACAGGAGGAGATGAGGGCCCTATTCCCGTAGGAACTCACAATCTAGGAGGGTTGGGGTTGGAAACAGGAGGAGAGGACTGTAAGGTGAGAGTGATTGATGGTTGCGTCAGTGAGTTGGGTGGTAGGCTTCCCTAAATAGCAATGTTTTCAGGGAGCGTTTGAAGGAAGAGAAGTTAGGGGAAAGTCTGACAGCACGAGGGAGAGCGTTCCAGAGAGTGGGGGCTGCGCGTGAGAAATCCTGCAGTCTATCATGGGAAGAGGTGATGCGGGGAGAAGCTAGGCGCAGGTCACTGTTTGACCTTAGGGAGCGGGCTGGAGTGTATTTGGTGATTAGTGAGGACAGGTAGTGGGGCGCTGAGTTAGTGAGGGTTTTGTAGGTAAGGATAAGGATTTTGAACTTAATTCTGCAGTGGATGGGGAGCCAGTGAAGGGACTCGCAGAGGGGAGCGGCAGAGACAGAGCGGCGGGTGAGGTGAATTAGCCTGGCGGAGGCGTTCAGGATGGATTGTAGGGGGGAGAGGCAGGACAGAGGGAGGCCAGATAAGAGATTATTGCAATAGTCGAGTCGGGAGATTACCAGGGCGTGTATGAGTTGTTTTGTGGTGACAGCGGTAAGAAATGGCCGAATTCTGGAAATATTACGCAGTTGGTATCGGCAGGAGGAGGAAAGAGACTTGATGTGGGGGATGAAGGAAAGAGCAGAGTCCAGTGTAACTCCAAGACAGCGAACTTGGTTTGATGGGGAGATGGTGATACCCTCCACCGTGATAGAGAAGTCAGGAGGTGGGGAGGCATTAGAGGGAGGAATAAGTAGGAGCTCAGTCTTTGACATGTTGATCTTTAGGTGGTGGGAGGCCATCCAGGAGGAGATGCCAGATAAACAGTCACTGACTTTTGAAAGGACAGGGGGAGAGAGATCAGGGGTAGAGAGGTAGATCTGAGTGTCATCAGCGTAGAGGTGGTAATTAAAGCCAAAGCTGTTGATGATTTTGCCCAGGGAGGAGGTGTAGATGGAAAAGAGCAGAGGACCAAGGACAGAGCCTTGAGGTACACCAACAGATAGAGGCAATGAAGAGGAGGAGTTACCAGCAAAGGACACACAGAAGGACCTGTTGGATAAATAGGAGTCAACCCAAGCAAGTGCAGTGTCACCGAGACCCAGAGAGTTGAGGGTCTGTAGAAGGAGGGGGTGGTCAACAGTGTCAAAAGCAGCCGAGAGGTCAAGCAGGATGAGAATAGAATAGTGGCCGTGTTTTTTAGCAGTTAGGAGGTCGTTGGTGACTTTGGTGAGGGCAGTTTCAGTTGAGTGTAGCGGACGGAAGCCAGATTGCAGGGGGTCAAGTAGGGAATTGGAGGACAGGAAGAGGGAGAGGCGGTTGAAGACTAGTTTTTCTAAGAGCTTTGATGTGAAGGGAAGCAGGGATACAGGGCGGTAGTTGGATGGAGAGTTGGTGTCTAGGGATGGTTTCTTTAGTAAAGGGGTAACTAGCGCGTGTTTGAAGGCGGATGGAAAGGAGCCAGTGGAGAGAGATAGGTCATGTCTGACACCCCTGGAAAATCCCCTTGAAGACCAAGTGCCCTCTCCCTCCCTTCAATTGCATCAGCATTACTACCCCTTCGCCCCCCCTCGCTGGCACAAAACCCCGCCAAGCCTGCGCAATAGCCACTCCCTGACCCCATCCCATATTCTTTGAACCCGACCATGACTCGATGGCAACCTGCAAAAAATACAAAAATGAGCCCATATCACCCCCAAACCCCCTGTCCATTTTACCTGTCGCCACACTTGTCCCAGCAGGAGAAAACCGAGCTTCCTGATTCGTGCCAGCCAAATCAACTCCCTCAGCTGATACACCAGACCCTTCCACTCCATCGGCCAGAAAGCCAGACGCAGCCAAAGGACTCCGGTCCCGCACAGGAGAAACTGGGGATGAAGTTAACCTGACACGGTGAACATTAGCACCCGTAGCAACCACACTTCCCCGTACCCCCTGCACACAACGAATCCTGGCTACATCCCCACGCTCCCCCTCAACAAGACTCCGCTCCGCCCTATCTGGCCCCACATCCAAAATTGACCCCCAACCGACTACATAATCTCCTCACCCGCTGCACCTTCTAAATCCGGGTACTGTGAAACCAAGGTCCCCAATGCATCGAGACTACCCCCGGGAATGGAAACGCCAGCCCGCACATCACCCCCGACTGAACTCCCTCTAGCCGACATTCCCCGCACCCTTGCAGAAGAAGCCTTTCTCCACCTAACAGTCTCTCTCCTGCTCGGCCTCCCTGAGCCACCTCACTGTCCCAAAGCAGAAGAATCTGTAGAAATAGAAACCAACCTCGAGCACCTACCTGAAGCCCTCCTTGTAGAGCTCGAGCCTGCGCAAGGCATAACTGTGCCAGACCCAGTCTCCTCACGGATGCCAGCTCGCCCTCTGCCCCTCACTGACTCTGACCTCGTCCTCCCGGCCCATGGCTAGAAATCCCCCTCAGAGCTCAGACGCTCTGGTGGCTGAGAAGTTCTGGATGGCCGAATCTCTGCATCCGGTTCTCCCGTCAACGCCACCACCACTCTTCTCCTTGCCCAAGACACACCACGGGTCCTAGCAGCCGACCTGACCTCCAGAATGAGCTGCTCCAAATCCGCGCCTTCGACCAACTCAGCCATTGCCAAAAAATTACCACGCAGGAGCAGTTACACAGATCTTGCTTTCCCAGTTACCTCACTAAAAAGGCGCGGAGAGCCACTGAGCACTCGCCTTTTAACTGCTCCTATAACCCCGCTATGAAGGAACCGTTCCCTTCCGTCTGTCCTGGCTCTCCAGACACCCCTTTGTTGCGGTCAGCCCGGCTACTGGGAGCGCTGTCCTCAGCGCCTCGAGCGGCTTGACCTGCCTGCTTCTGTTCCTCTGCCCTGGAGCCGTTAGGAATCTCCAGAAGGCCGCTCTCTGCCTTCTGAGGGTGAGTGTGGAGTGTAGCGTAGTTTGTAATAAAGACACCAGGTGTGGCTGTATGCTTTAAAACAGGATCCTCTCTCTCTGAGCTCTGAGAGTTGTCTGACTTTTTAATGAACAAAACGCCACCATTTATGCTGAAGTCCAACAGTCATAATTTGCATACCCATACTAATTACCAGTCATAATTTGCATACCCATACTAATTACATTAAGTCAGTTATTTACAATAAACATTCTTTACATTCTTTAGCCTTTCAGCTCACACAACATTTGTATATCCATTGTTCTAACACATCAGATTAAACACACACTATCAGAGATCCCTTGAATTAAACTTGCAGCTAGATAATGGGAAAAACCCTGGTGCATAAATTACACAGCAGTAAAGCTTGTTTACTGTTACACAAAAACACATTTACCTACAGGAATATAAGTATTTTTAAAACCAAAGCTATGCCATTTTACACTAAACTAAATTAAACTAAAACCAAACGATGTAAAAAATATTTAAAAACACACGATATAAATGAACATAAAGTCTCTTGGGGTTTGAAGCATGGAGCGTTACATCAGCTCCATGACATATGTCCCCCCTTCCAGAACGGCAGGGCAAGCTTAGATCCCAAACGGATCTCTTGCCACTGAGGAGACTTCTCACCTTGTCCTTTTTTCTGCGCCATCCTCAAAGTTCCAGGGTGCTGGCGCACAAGCATCACCAGTGGGGTCTGACAGTCGCCACAATGTATGCCTGGGTGTGGGTCCATAGTCTGTCGGGAGGAGGCGAGCCCCTGGGTTTCTCCACTTGTCCTTGTGGGCTGGCCCGCTGTCCAAGGGGTGCCCTATAGTCTGGGGCCCGGCGTGTCGCTGGTGTAATCCTTTGTTGTGTCCCCTCCTGGGGAAGTGTCTCGCTGTTGGGGAGAGGTACCGCCTGTGCCTTCTCCCAGGGTATCAATAACCCGGGGGGAACGTGTCCCAACTGCATGTGCCCCTGGTGCTCTGGCCAGCCGTTGAGGGGAATAGGTGAGGCAAGAGGCCTCCAGCCTAAAGGGTTGGAGGATGGGCAGAGGTTGGAAATGCTCTGCCCCATAGCCAGCGCTTCTGCTGGGGGGGTGGATGCTGGGGAAGTGCCTCCTTGTGGGAGAATGGTGTCCTCCATTCTCAGTGGAGCCATTGGTCGGGAGGGTAGCACCCTCTGGAAAAACTTGCCTGGATCCTCTGGGCACAAATTGGGTGGTGGGCAGAGGTTGGAAATGCTCTGCCCTGTAGCCAGTGCTTCTGCTGGGGGGTAGATGCTGGGGAAGTGCCTCCTTGCGGGAGAATGGCACCCTCCATTCACAGGGGAGCCATTGGTCTGGAGGGTAGCACCTTCTTGAAAAACTTGCCTGGATCCTCTGGGCACAAGTTGGGTGGTGGGCAGAGGCCAGCGGCACTCTGCCCCGTTGCCAGCTCTTCTGCTGGGGAGACGGGTGTAATATACGGGAAACAGTTTACCTCCAGTCGGGGTAGGGTCGTCGGCTGCGGGGCCGGCAGCCCCTGGGAGTCCTCACCGAAATCTTCTGTGCGGACCGAAAAAGGTGGGCAGAGGCCAGCGGCGCTCTGCCCTGTTGCCAGCGCTTCTGCTGGGTAAGGGTCACTTTGCAGGAGGATGGCTTCTTCCATCTCCAGGGGGATCAAAGGTTGCGGGCAAACCAGCCCGGGGGGAACATCTGTCTGCTCCTCGTGGCAGACTGTGGAGAGTGGGCAGAGGCCAGCGGCACTCTGCCCCGTGGCCAGCTCTTCTGCTGGGTGGGGGTCTCCTTGTGGGAGGAGGGCATCCTCCATAATGAAGGAGGTCAGGGGCTGTGTGGAAACAAGCCCCGGGGGATCCTCGGGGGGATCCGGGGAAACAAGCAAGGACTGCGGGCAAAGCAGCCCGGGTAGATCATCCATCTGCGCCTCGGGGCAGGATGGGGTGGGTGGGCAGAGGCCAGCGGCGCTCTGCCCCGTTGCCAGCGCTTCTGCTGGGTAAGGGTCGCTTTGCGGGAGATGGCTTCTTCCATCTCCAAGGGGATCAAAGGTTGCGGGCAAACCAGCCCGGGGGAACATCTGTCTGCTCCTCGTGGCAGACTGTGGGGGGTGTAGCTTTCTTGACGGAAATTCCAGGCAAGCTGTAAATCTCCTCCCAAGTATCGCTGGGAGTGCGGGTTCCTCCCATGAAGCTCCAGACAAGCTGTAAGTCCCCATAAAAGGATAGCTGGGGGGTGTAGATTCCTGGACGAAGCTCCAGGCGGGCTGTCAACCTCAACCCAGGGCTCTACGGGGTAGGTTTCAGGGGTGGGGTATTCTGTCCATGTCGCTTGGAGCTCGGCCAACCGCAGCTGGTTTTGGCGCTCCTTATCTCGCTCCTCATCTTCTTGGAGGTCCATCATCAGTTGTACAACTGCGGCTTTCGAGGGGGTGGTGCCGCATATCTCTAATATTGCTCGAGCTTTCTTTCGGAGGTGATCTTCAGTGGCCGGAGTCGGGGTAAAGGGTTCTTACCATTCGCTGGTCCATCCTTGTAAGCTCCTTGACCAGGGATTTCTTGTTTTTGGTGCCGGCGATCCCTCCACGGCACTCTAATATGTATCTCAGCGTGTCCCTCTTGTAGTTGGCATAGCTGGCCATTCTGCGTTTCTTCTGGGGTTGGAGAGCTTATCCTCACCGCTTGCCACCTGTGTGAAGGAACCGTTCCCTTCCGTCTGTCCTGGCTCTCCAGACACCCCTTTGTTGCGGTCAGCCCGGCTACTGGGAGCGCTGTCCTCAGCGCCTCGAGCGGCTTGACCTGCCTGCTTCTGTTCCTCTGCCCTGGAGCCGTTAGGAATCTCCAGAAGGCCGCTCTCTGCCTTCTGAGGGTGAGTGTGGAGTGTAGCGTAGTTTGTAATAAAGACACCAGACTCTGAGACTCTGAGCTCTGAGAGTTCTCTGACTTTTTAATGAACAAAACGCCACCATTTATGCTGAAGTCCAACAGTCATAATTTGCATACCCATACTAATTACTAGTCATAATTTGCATACCCATACTAATTACATTAAGTCAGTTATTTACAATAAACATTCTTTACATTCTTTAGCCTTTCAGCTCACACAACATTTGTATATCCATTGTTCTAACACATCAGATTAAACACACACTATCAGAGATCCCTTGAATTAAACTTGCAGCTAGATAATGGGAAAAACCCTGGTGCATAAATTACACAGCAGTAAAGCTTGTTTACTGTATATACAAAAACACATTTACCTACAGGAATATAAGTATTTTTAAAACCAAAGTTACACCATTTTACACTAAACTAAATTAAACTAAAACCAAACGATGTAAAATATATTTAAAAACACACGATATAAATGAACATAAAGTCTCTTGGGGTTTGAAGCATGGAGCGTTACATCAGCTCCATGACACCCGCCCCTATTCTTCCTGCTCAAACTGCTTCCCTAGCAGGAAATCCTCCTTGCGTCCTGGCATCAGGGGCAACGTAAGGACCCTCCACCTGAGTTGTTCCAGGCCATCAGTAGGGAAGGTGATAAAATCACTATTTAACCAAACGTGCCTTTCATTTCTTATTAATGATCAGCCATGTCCCCTGTTTTCTTAGAAAATGCTTTTTTCCGACTTCCCTTAATGCTTTAATGCAAAGACAGAAATCATTAACAGCAGTAACTGCTCATGTTTAACCCTTTCGCTGCTGAGGCATTTCCCGCCTCTGTGCTGAGGTCATTTTTACCAATTTTGCTCATCATGTTTAAACGTGTTTTGAAGCCTTATTTTAGTATATGACCCAGACATATTATATATCGTTCTTTCCGTCAGACTCGGCAGATTCATAATATGTCATTATTATATGTATAAGTCATGACCTGTCTGTATATTATAACAAAAAATGCAATAAAATATGAATTTTCAATAATTTACAACGTGTAAAGTGTTTTTTTTTTTACATTTTAACATGCGAGCAATTGTGGTTATATTTTGTATGGGGTGCGCTTGTTAAAAAAATTAGAGATGGGGTCTCGTTACATTTTTTTTGGGGGAAATTACGCGATTTGTAACAAACACACCGCGTACAAAAATCGTTAGTGCAGCATTATTGTTTACATTATAATTGAAATGGGAACAATATTGCTGCATTAACGAACCAAAAAAAGAAAAAAAAACTTGTTTATTTTTTTTTATAATTTTTTTTAAAATATATATATATTTTTTTAATTTTTTTTAAAAAAACTTTTTACATACTCATGTTTGGTATTGTTGGAACGGCCATGCTCTGGCCAATCCAACAATACCAAACATTAACCCCTAACTGCCACGGATCGGGAGATAGGGGGTCATTGGAACCCCCTATCTCCACCATTGGTGGCAGTTAGGGTTAACTCCAGGACTGGCATCATCGTGCTATGCACGATGACGCCAGGCCTCAGGGGGCATTCCGGAAGCTTGGCCGAGATGTCGGCCAGCTCCGGGAAAGGATCACGGGGGCATTCCCGGAAGCTTGGCCAAGATGTCGGCCAGCTCCGGGAAAGGATCACGAACCGGCGCTTTTAGGCGCCGATTCGTGATCCGGCCCCCATGGGGTTAATGCCAGGTACCATTTGGAAGGGCAGGCTGTGCCCTTCCAAACGGTGCCTGGGTTAACCCCCTGCACGCCGCCGATCGGGAGGGAGAGAGGTCCGAAGAGCTCCCCCCCTCCCTTTCAGGCGCCTCCTCCGCACATGCGGGGGGGGGGGGCGCCTGAATTAGGTGTCATTGCGCCCCCGCGATGACACCTAATTACTCCATCGGCGGTTCGGGTGCTGGGCTGACATCGAGGATGTCAGCCCGCACCGGGGGGGCCAGCGATCGTCCGGAACCCGGCCGAACGCTGGCCCCAAAGGGAGGACGCGCTCAGCGCGTCCTCCGCAAGGAACGATACTGCGGGTGGACGCGCTGATAAGTTCTCCGCAGTGAAGTGGTTAATGTTATACATCCTTACACCAGCCTCTCTCTTCATTTACACTGAATTATCAAGCGCACACTCCAGGGCCCCTATTACATACCTAACGCTAACGATAGCGCTCACCTGCTTGAGCACTACCGTTAGCTGCGGTATTAGCTGCCTATTATGATCCAAACGCAAACGGGTTAAAAAACCCGTTTGCGTTTGGTACCTTGCGCTCCTCTGCGCGAGTTCACTGCACTTTGCGCTCCCTATACTTAACATGGGGAGTTAAGCAAAGTGTTAATCAGCGCTGGATTACAAAGTCCCAGCGCTGATTAACGCCTGCCTCGGGTCAACGAAAAGTTAACCAGAGCCAGGACCTGGTCTTAACGGATTCCGCCTCTGCAGAATCCGTTAACACCAGCTTTTAAAAAAAAAGGTGTTGGCGAGGACCGCAGCTCCGGTTGCATCCTCCGGCCGGCGGGAGCAGGGAAAGACAGGGGGAAAAAGTCCCCCTGTTTTTCCCTGTGTATCACTACGACGACCGCCGGATCTCGCAATGCGAGATCCTGCCGGTCACGTGACCGGCAGAGAGGAACTCAATGCAGTCCTATGGACTCCATTGAGAGGACGCGTGCTGCTGCGCTCAGCGCTGCCGCTCGCATCCCTAACTTTAACGCTCGTTAACAATGCAGGCAGCAGTTTTTGTGCCTGCATTGTAATATGGCTTTAAAACGCGGGCGCAAATGGGGACACTGCGGGTGCAGTTTTTCCTCCCCTGCGCCTGCGTTTTAAAGCCAAGAGCATAATAGGGGCCCAGGTTGGGATGAAATATTTTTTTCATTTTCTTAATGGGTTATGCAAAATAATTGAAATATTACAGTATTTTATTGCATCTGTTATTATTACTAATAAGGGAAATGATGCATGACATTAAAAAAAAAATACCCGCAAAGATTGCATTTAAATCCTGCAAACTCTCACATTCATATCGCACTCATTACGCCGACATTTTTCTGGAAAGTACACATGATTTGCTATTTGTTACACAGTGCTTTTGTTCTGTTAGTTGCCAGTACAAAGTAACGGCACCTACCGGCAGGGCCACACTTCCATTAAAGCAGCACAGAAAGCCAATTTACAGCGTCAGAGGGGCACAAAAAACACCAAAAAAATCTCAGTTTATGGTCACTGATTGCCTTGTCCCTCTCCTGCCAAACTCCAGCACTCAGTAAGTCAGGGGGTCAGTGCATTGACTCGCTGTCTGATAGTGCTGTGTCTAAGAGGAAGAGAGAGAGAAAAGGAGGAAGAGAATGGGGGAAAGAGAAGAGCACAGAGGAATGAGAGAGAGGGAGACACGGGGAACAGGGAATATGAAGAAATAGTGAGAGACAGACGGGAAACAGATGAGAGAGAGGAATTAATGGGAGACATTAAAAGACAGATGAGATACAAGCAAGAAGTGAAAGAGAGAGGGATACAGAGGAAAAGAGACAGATGAGATACAAGCAATAGAGTGAAAGAGAGAGACACGGAGGGAAAGAGACAGATGAGATACAAGCAATAGAGTGAAAGAGAGAGACACGGAGGGAAAGAGACAGATGAGATACAAGCAATAGAGTGAAAGAGAGAGACACGGAGGGAAAGAGACAGATGAGATACAAGCAAGGAGTGAGAGAGAGACACGGAGGGAAAGAGACAGATGAGATACAAGCAATAGAGTGAAAGAGAGAGACATGGAGGGAAAGAGACAGATGAGATACAAGCAAGGAGTGAGAGAGAGACACGGAGGGAAAGAGACAGATGAGATACAAGCAATAGAGTGAAAGAGAGAGACACGGAGGGAAAGAGACAGATGAGATACAAGCAATAGAGTGAAAGAGAGAGACACGGAGGGAAAGAGACAGATGAGATACAAGCAAGGAGTGAGAGAGAGACACGGAGGGAAAGAGACAGATGAGATACAAGCAATAGAGTGAAAGAGAGAGACATGGAGGGAAAGAGACAGATGAAATAAAAGCAAGGAGGGAAAGAGAGAGAGATACAGAGGGAAAGAGACAGATGAGATACAAGCAAGGAGTGAGAGAGAGACTGTCATATGCCAACCCGTAGCCCTCCTAAACGGCACCATAGACACCGTGCCCGAGCTGGCAAGAATAATTGAACTATTAACCCCAACATATGTATTCATTCATATTAATACAAATTCCACCTCTGGCCTCTGGGAGTCCCCTTCTCTTGCTGCTCTTGGATCTTCAATCAACTTCTAACTATACCTGTAATGAAGCAAGCCTGAATTCCTTCATAAGGATTACACTCCCATCCATCCGTGCTTCATTATTGCAAGACTACTCTTCAGTCAAGGTGTGTACCAAGAAGCTCTCCCAGATCTCAAGGCTGCATCCAGAACATCTATTCTTCCGGACCTTCCACCTTTGCCAGGCTTTATATCCTGCTAGGCCGGCATCTTATTTACTCAGGTCTGTATGATACTACTAAGTCTACCCTTCTAAAGAATCCACCTTATGCAAAGTCTACCCTTCTAAAGAATCCACCTTATGCAAGGTCTACCCTTCAACCAAGGAACTCCCCTACTGCCAAGAGACTCCTATCCTATTAATTATTTATCAATCTTGTCTTCTGTGCCCTTCTCTGCCTCCTGCCTCCTGTGCCCTTCTCTGCCTCCAGCCTCCTGTGCCCTTCTCTGCCTCCAGCCTCCTGTGCCCTTCTCTGCCTCCTGCCTCCTGTGCCCTTCTCTGCCTCCAGCCTCCTGTGCCCTTCTCTGCCTCCAGCCTCCTGTGCCCTTCTCTGCCTCCTGCCTCCTGTGCCCTTCTCTGCCTCCTGCCTCCTGTGCCCTTCTCTGCCTCCTGCCTCCTGTGCCCTTCTCTGCCTCCAGCCTCCTGTGCCCTTCTCTGCCTCCAGCCTCCTGTGCCCTTCTCTGCCTCCAGCCTCCTGTGCCCTTCTCTGCCTCCTGTGCCCTTCTCTGACCTATTTCCTTATACTATTATATATTCAGATTACCCGGTTTCTCTATACCTTGTTGGTTGGCTTTAAATAAACCTTTTATTTTTTTCCTCACCTGACTTTCCTCTTTTTGTGTTCACTGCACATTGGGCTCGACATCCCTCGCACACCGTGACAGCGACACGGAGGGAAAGAGACAGATGAGATACAAGCAAGGAGGGAAAGCGAGCGGGATACAGAGGGTATATGTCTAAGTGAATATCTACTTTGATACATACAAATTAATATACATGTTTGTGTACATATAAAGACTTTAACAGGAGCTCATACAATAAAGATTTTTTTAAAAAATTAACCCTTTACAGATTCTAACAACTCTTAACCCTTTCAAGATTTCAACAACTGGTAACCCATTTTGAATGAAAAGGGCTGACGACCCTCTGCCATGCACCCCTCCCTGCCACACCTATGCAGGCTTTAACCAGGATTAACCTTGGATCGCAGGGAGCTCCAACAAGAATTCTGTCCTCAGTGAGTTAATCCCATAATGGTGCTCACTAAGGGTTTTACAGTAGGACCTGTCGAAGGTGGGATACATTGACGATGTGACAGGCTCAACCCCTTCACTACCAAGTGATTTTCCAAAAAATCATTGTCAGGAACCAGTATTTTTTTTTTTTTTTTTTACTGTAGTAACATATTTGGCCAGTAGATGGTGCCATCTACCGGCCAAATTTAGTTACATTGTTGCAGTGAAAAGCAGGCTGCAACTGTATCAGCTTGCTGAATGTCCCGACTTTCAGTTTGCTGATTTTACAGTTTTAACTCTTTGGACCCTAATGCCCACAGGGCTAAAACTTTGGGGGGCACCTACTGCAGACCAAAAGCAAACAAAATTAATTTGCAACAAACAAATTTCATTTGCTTTTTGGCTTCAGAACAGCACATCGAGATCTCGTATCGGGGCACCAGTTGGTGCCTTTAAAACCCGAGATATCTCAATATTGGTAGTGAAGGGGTTAAGCGATTTATGGCCATATATTGTTTCCTATTGATCTATCATTTTTTTAACAGAACATAGGGTTAAAAAACCTTGTATAAAATCGGCAATGTCCCTGACAGGTTTAAGAGTTGTTAGAACTGTAAAGGGTTAAAATCGTTACTCGGGATATGCACCAAATTTTTTTTTCGGTTCGTTCGGATTTTTTAGGCTAGGGTCAAACGAACGCATTATTCGCAGCAACCGTCAAAAAGTGCATCCGAACGCATTGACATATTTTTTTCACGGAATGCGCAAAAACAGACGATGCGCATTTTCGTCCGTGATTTCTTATGGATCGTCAATAAAACACTTCTTGCGTCTGGACGTTATGTAGGTTGGACATTAGCAGCGTCTGACGTCTCCTAATCCGCACACACGCCGCTATGCCGCCGCAGCGCACTCTGTACGACAGTACTAGCGGATCTGCGTTCTCGAAAAAAATGCGTTCATTTTCCAGTTGCGTTGCGCGGCCGGACTTTCGTGCGGCCGTACTTCATATATTGGCCGTCATTTGCTGCTAGTGCGGCCGTGATTAAGTGCGCCTAAACGCACGTTAAAAATGTGTTAGTCTGACCCCAGCTTTAAATTTTCGTTTCGGCTCGTTTTTCGGATCAACTCTTTTCGTGATCTCGGCCATTTTCGTTTTTTCGTTTCGGCTCGTTTTTCGTGATATCGGAAATTTTCGTGCTTTTCGTAACGTCTGTTCTCATTTCAAAGTGTATATTCGTTTTGACTTAAACTAATGGTTTTTCGGATCCGATATTTCTGTCGATACAGTAATGCTGTCGCTTCTATCGTTTTTTTATTAAAGATCCTTTCTTATGAATATGCATTGCACAACTTTATTTAATCATATTAAAATGGTATGAAAGGAACAAAAATTAACAAAATGATTTAAAAAACACAAAACTGACCCAAATGGTCTGACTTTAAAAATAAAAACGAGAACAAAAGGTTTTAAAATGGAAAAAAAAAGTTCATCAAAATTATCTGAAACGAAAGAAAAAAAAACAGAACAAATAAAATGAAATTTTAAAACAAATTTTTTTACCCTTTCGCTGCTCAGGCATTTCACGCCTGTGTGCTAAGCTCATGTTTACCTGTTTCGCTCATCATGTTAACCCTTTCACTGCTGAGGCATTTCACGCCTGTGTGCTGAGCTCATTTTTACTGTTTAAACGGGATTTGAAGCCACATTTTATTATACGACCCAGACTTATTATATATCGTTCTTTCCGGCAGACTTCACAGATTCATAATATATCATAATTTTATGTATACGTCATGTCCTGCCTTCATATTATAACAAAAAATGCAATAAAATTTGATTTTTAGCAAACGCACCCCATAGAAAAAAATCATTAGTGCAGCATCATTGTTCATATTATAATTGAAATGGGAACAATATTGCTGCATTAATAAAAACATATTTTTCTGTTAATCTGTATATTTGGTTTTGTGTTAATATCTTGCATTTTACTATATTGTATTTCTGTAACCACTCAATGTTCTCAAACCCAGGACATACTTGAACGAGAGAAATCTCAATGTATCCTTCCTGGTAAAATCGTTTATAAATAAATAACACCCAAAAAATTTTTTGTTGTTTTTAACCTTTATACCTGGTCATGTTGGATATCATTCGAAAGGCCTTTTGAATGACACCCTCCATGACCCCCTAGCTGCCACAGTTCTGGAGATAGGGTGTTCCTTTGAACCCCAATATCTCCACCAGGGGATTTCCTTGGGTATATAGGGGAGGAGGCGGCTGGTGGCCTAGACGAGGTGTTCCAGGACATCAACTGCATTGTTGATGTGCTCCCGCATCACGCGTAGCAGTTGCTCCACCGCATGAACATTGTTGACAAACTGGAGTAGTTCTGCATTGGCCATTCGAATACTTGACCTGTCCGGTCTAGCTTCTCGTGCTAGTATATATCCAATAAATGAAAGAAGGAAAATACACAGGGTTATCCAAAGAGATCCGAATTGTTTGAGAAAGGTAACAACGCTGAAAATCAGCGTTCGGTTACCTTTCCTGGCCATTCGGCTATCCAGAGAGCAGACAATTTGCCAAATCCTGGCGAATTGCCTGCACATACGGTGCCTGTTCGGTGCCTGTTCGAGGGCAGTGAAATCCCCATAAAAAAGCACTGCTTCGTCTATTCAGAGAACACAAACCAGCAGTGAAAGGTTCCCCTAATGCCCTGCCATTCGGTGGTTTCATGCAGCAGATTTATTCAGGCAAATCCCATAGACTTCAATGTTAAAAATATTCCCGTTTTAATTCAATATCTAATAAACCGTTCATTATAAAATTCTGCATAAAGAGTCTCTTTATTTATAGATTTTTTTTTTTTTTTTTTTTTGGATATTTCAAGCATTTTTCTTAATTTTTTTTTTTTAACAGCCCTTTATATTATCATTCATTGGATCATATGTAAATTTCAGACATTTTCGCTCAGTAGTTTCTTTGCAAACAGTGTTTCATTTTCACAGATTCATACAAACCATTTTGCTAATTGCACACCGAAAAGCCACAAAAACATCTGGATTAACCTGCCGAAAACCACAGAAAAAGCCCGAGCAGGAGCCGATCACACACAGCCGAAGCAGCTGAGACCGCAGACGAGGCAGTGAATAAATTAGGCTAGGGTCAGACGAGCGTGATTTCTACGGACTGTACGTCCGTGCACACGGACGTACGTCAGTACGGAAGACACAGTAGTGGCCAGACAGTCCGTTTTTTTTTCACTGACATATTTTGACGGATGTAGGAGGGAAAATAAATTAAAAAGCAAAACCATTTTGTCCGTGAAAAATGCTGGACGTATAAATGCAGTCCGTCTGACCACGTTCCATCACTCACACACAAAGCTATGCGGACGCAGCGCACTTTGTGCGGCCGTTCTAGGGGTTGTATGTTCTTGCGTCCGTGGGCCGCGGCCGTTGTGTGTCCGCAGTTCAGTGCGGACGTACTTCATGTGTCAGGCTCCAATGAGCTTTCTGTCATGCTATCACGGACGTACTTTTAGGCGCAATCACGGACGTGAACACTACGCTCGTCTGACCCCAGCCTTAGCAAAACAGTTTGCATGAATGTTTGAAAAGTGAAACGCTGTTTGCAAAGAAACTACTGAGTGAAAATGTCTGAAATTTACATATGAGATCCAATGAATGATAATAAAAAAGGCTGTTACCGAAAAATAAGTAAAGGTAAAGAAATCAGACTTTTGAAAAAAAAAAATAATCCAGAAAAAAGCTTCAAATATCCTAAAAAAAATCTATAAAGACTTTTTACTGCAGAATTTTATAATGAACGGTTTTAGAAATTGAATTAAAACGGGAATATTTTTAACATTGAAGCCTATGGGATTCTCCTGAATAAACCTGTCGAATGAAATCACCGAATGGCAGGGCATTTCGGGAACGTTTCACTACTGGTTTGTGTTCTCTCAATAGACGAAGCATTGCTTTTTTATGGGGATTTCACTGCCCTCAATCAGGCACCAAACAGGGCTAATGTGCAGGCAACTCGCCAGGATTTGGCATATTGCCTGTTGTCTGGATAGCCGAATGGCCAAGAAAGGTAACCGAACGCTCCAGCCATTCGGATCTCTTTGAATAACCCTGTATATACCAGAGCTGGTGGTTGCCTGTGGCTCCGCCTCCTCCTCCACTGGACGTGCTGGTCCCTGCCGGGGCATGAGATGATGCCTTTGCCTTCCTGTTTTCTGCCAAATCCAAAAAATAACATACACCATTTTCTCCAGTCTGTATTATTTACATATATCTATACACTATATTGCCGAAAGTATTGAGACACCCCTCCACTACCAGCTTGACCCACCACTACCCCCATCACATAGTTAAAAAGGAGGAAACCATTTTGGTATTTTACAGTGCTGACATGCTTTACAAGAAATATATAGCAAACCAAAGAAAATGGTACTTTATGTTCAACACTTATTATTTGTATTGCTAAAAATAAACAAAAAAAATAATAATTGTGATCTAAAAATCCATCATTGTAATTTCATCTACGTACATCAAATATCAAAATTTTCGCGAATACGTAAAATCACAAAAAAGAAGTGGGAGTCACATCTGCAAACTGCTGGAAGTCCTGCACCGTTCACCTGAGTTGGATGTACATACCCTCAAATTAAAGATGACAGTCTGCAGTTAAAGCACATTGTGTTTGTTTCATTCCAACTCCATTGTGGTGGTGTATAGAGCCAAAGAGGTTAGAATTGTGTCAATGTCCCAATATTTCTGGACCTGACTGTGTGTATATGTATATATATATATATATATATATATACTCTCAAAACCAAAACAGCGTGGTGTACCTTCCAAGGGAGAGCTCTGTCAGGCTAGTAGAAAAAACCTGGTGCAAACGTCAGCGAGATCCACCCAAACCTCAAAGAACATCCATAGATCCACAAAAAAAGGCAGCACAGGTCTCTTCATCAAGTTTTATTGACTGAAGGCAACAGCTAAAAATGCGACGTTTCGGTCCTATAGGACCTTAATCATGCATAGATGTACATACAAATGCAGTTCTTTAAATAGACCAAATCATTATCCACATACTTGGACAACAAGGGTGGAGTTTACTTGGGATTTATGTTATTAACTCTTAAGTCTCCACTCTCTTTAATCACCATGCAAGTGCAGCACATATAGAAAATTACACACATAAAATAATAAACAAATACTCAATAAAATACATCAAGATTAAACTCCCTATTGAGGCCCCTAGGCCACAATGTGTCAAGTTTATGAATCCACAGTTTCTCCTTTCTTTTTAATAACTTTAATCGATCCCCTCCTCTCCGTAATGGAGGAGCCCAATCTATCACCAGAAATCGTAATTGTGATATAGTGTGTTTTTTTAAGAAATGCTCTGATACTGGTAAATCCGTCTTGCCAGTGCGTATTGTCGATTTATGTTGGGTGATTCTTTAATTTTCCTGGTCGTTTCTCCCACATACAGGAGGCCACTAGGGATGACCTGTTCGGTTCGATCAGTTCGGAGTTCGATTCGAACTTTGGTCGTTCGAAAGTTCGCAAACTTCGAACTTTTTGGGTGTGTTCGGTTCGAGGTCGCAAAAAAAAAGAGATTTTGAAAAAGTATAGAAAATGCTTAAAAAAATACTAAAAAATCTAGAAATAAAGATACTCTTTACTGCAGAATATTATAAGCAACGGTTTATTAGATATTGAATTAAAAACTAATGTGTACGTGCAAAGATTCTCAACTCTAAATGACCTGTGTTTTTCAAACGGCAGAACAGGTGTTTTTAGTCTGGTCTAATCAATTTGATACATTGTAGACTATACTGAGGGGGTGGGGTGGTGTCTGCTTCTGATTGAGATTTGAGAAGTGTTAATTTCCCTCCTAAAACTTCTAATATGCTGTATTTCATTGCTGTATGCTCAGCTCATTTTTACCACTTTCGCTCATCATGTTTAAACGCGATTTTGAAGCCACATTTTGTTAAATGACCGACATGTTATCGTTCTTTCCGGCAGACTCTGCAGATTCATAATATATCATTTTTATATGTATACGTCCTGTCCTGGCTGTATATTATGAAAAAAATGCAATAAAAATTGAATTTCTAATCATCTGCAGTGTGTAAAGTGTTTTTTTTTCAGATTTTAGCACATGAGCGTTTTGCGGTTATGTTTTCTATGGGGTGCGCTTGTACAAAAATTAGAAATGGGGACTTGTTACATTTTACGTGATTTATAGCAAAAGCACCCCATAGAAAAAAATCATTAGTGCATCATCATTCACATTATAATTGCAATGTGAACAATATTGCTGCATTAATAAAAATAACACACACACAAAAAAAAAAATACATGTTTTTATTTTCTTTCTTTTTTTTTACTTTATACCTGGTCATGTTGGGTATCATTTGAAAGGCCATGCTCAGGCCTTTCGATTGACACCCTCCATGACCTACTAGATGCCTGGAGATATCGGGGTTCAAATGAACCCCCTATCTCCACCAGGGGATTGGCCTGGGCAATATATATACGCATGATGTGAGCTGGCCTGGGCAATATATATATATATATGCCATAGGTGTGCTGGGTGTGCCTAGGCACACAATAATCCCACCCGTGGCATACTCTGGGTCCCGGCTTGCCTGCATCCCACGGATAGCCGCCGGAACACTTTGCCTCTGCAAACCTGTACTTCCCTGGTGGTCCGGTGGCTGTGGGCTCTGCAATGCAATCAGAACGCAGAGCACGTCCCACACAGGACCCGTGCGCTAGCGATCCTCTGATGACCTGTCACCTGATCGCCGGCGCACACTGACTATGTCAGAGAGCGCCGGCAGTCAGGTGAAAGGTCATCAGAGGATCGCCGGTGCATGGGTCCAGTGTGGGACGTGCTCTGCGTTCTGTGCATGAAGCACAGATCGCATTGCAGAGCCCCGCCACTGGACCACCAGGGAAGTACAGCCTAGATGAAGCAGTCCCCTACTCTGCCAACGGACATGTTCATCCCCCTCCCTGCAAGTAAAAAGGTAAGCAGGAGAGGAGTCATCTTTTATATACAGTATTTTTAAATATTACAATTTTATTTGGCAGTGGATTCTGTGATACGCTTATATGCACCGCACATTACTGGGAGTTTCATGGCAGTGGTTTCTGTGAT
The DNA here is from genome assembly GCA_009667805.1 of Leptobrachium leishanense. Lineage (NCBI taxonomy): Eukaryota > Metazoa > Chordata > Amphibia > Anura > Megophryidae > Leptobrachium > Leptobrachium leishanense. The sequence goes on along the minus strand of CM019066.1, from coordinate 33,343,988 downwards.
ACGCTTATACGCACCGCACATTACTGGGAGTTTCATGGCAGTGGATTCTGTGATACGCTTATACGCACCGCACATTACTGGGAGTTTCATGGCAGTGGATTCTGTGATACGCTTATACGCACCGCACATTACTGGGAGTTTCATGGCAGTGGATTCTGTGATACACTTATACGCACCGCACATTACTGGGAGTTTCATGGCAGTGGATTCTGTGATACGCTTATACGCACCGCACATTACTGGGAGTTTCATGGCAGTGGATTCTGTGATACACTTATACGCACCGCACATTACTGGGAGTTTTATGGCAGTGGATTCTGTGATACGCTTATATGCACCGCACATTACTGGGAGTTTCATGGCAGTGGATTCTGTAATGTGCGGTGCCTATAAGCATATCACAGAATCCACTGCCATGAAACTCCCAGTAATGTGTGGTGCATATAAGCATATCACAGAATCCACTGCCATGAAACTCCCAGTAATGTGCGGTGCATATAAGCATATCACAGAATCCACTGCCATGAAACTCTCTTTACACTCCACTATGTTAAGTTAGGTGTCATTGGAGAGGTCAGAGCCCGGCCTTTCTAATGAGACCAAACACGATCATGTAGAAAAAATACAAAATTTCCTCATTGCCCGCTTTTAACATCTAAAGCAATGTTATTTCTCACCTCGGGATTAAACATTCACAGGGTTATTCAGAGAGCGGTGAAAAGCAGGACAATAACTGGAGAAGAGAAAATTCTAGGTCAAAATAGCCAAACCAGAAAAATTCTCCCATTTATCTCACTTTCCAAATCAGCTATTTTGACCTAGAAGTTTCCATTCTCCAGTCATTCTCCTGCTTTTCACCGCTCTCTGAATAACCCTGACAGGGTTATTCAGGGAAAGGTGAAACTCAGGATAATGACTGGAGAAGAGAAAATTCTAGGTCAAAATAGCCAAACCAGAAAAATTCTCCCATTTATCTCACTTTCCAAATCGGCTATTTGGTCTAGATTGTTCTCTTCTCCTGCCAGTTGTCCTGACTTTCACCTCTCTCTCAGGGTTGTTCAGAGAAAGGTGAAAACCAGGAGAATGGCAGGAAAAGAGAACAATCTGGACCAAATAGCCGATTTGGAAAGTGAGATAAATGGGAGAATTTTTCTTGTTTGGCTATTTTGACCTAGAATTTTCATTTCTCAAGTTATTCTCCTGAGTTTCACCTCTCTCTGAATAGCCCTGATAGTCATAAAACACAATCGGCCACAATACTCAGCCACTAATTGGGTTAGTCGAGACTCATGGGAAATGTAGTTCAAAAACAACTGGATGGCCAAGGTTGCTGCACCTCTGAATTATAAACATACAGGGTTATCCAAAGAGTTCCGAATGGCTGGAGAAAGGTAACCGAACGCTGAAAATCAGCGTTCGGTTACCTTTCTTGGCCATTCGGCTACCCAGAGAGCAGGCAATTCACCAAATCCTGGCGAATTGCCTGCACATACGGTGCCTGTTCAGTGCCTGTTCGAGGGCAGTGAAATCCCCATAGAAAAGCAATGCTTTGGCTATTCAGAGAACACAAACCAGCAGTGAAAGGTTCCCGAAATGCCCTGCCATTCGGTGGTTTCATGCGGCAGATTTATTCAGGAGAATCCCATAGGCTTCAATGTTAAAAATATTCCCGTTTTAATTCAATATCTAATAAACCATTCAATATCTAATAAACCGTTCATTATAAAATTCTGCAGTAGAGAGTCTCTTTATTTATAGATTTTTTTAGGATATTTTAAGCATTTTCCTGGATTATTTTTTTTACTTTTTTTTCTGTAACAGCCCTTTTTTTATTATCATTCATTGGATCATATGTAAATTTCAGACATTTTCGCTCAGTAGTTTCTTTGCAAACAGCGTTTCACTTTTCAAACATTCAAGCAAACTGTTTTGCTAATTTATTCACTCCATTTGTCTGCGGTGTCGGCTTTTCCGGCGGCTTCGCTGCGTGTGATCGTCTCCTGCTTGGCTTTTTCCGGCGGGGTTAATCTAGATGTTTTTGCGGGTTTTCGGCGTGCATTCGCAGGGTTTCGCGGTTAGTTTTCGTCGGCTTTGCGGCGACCTTTCCCTGCAATTCGGGGACCCTGTGGTGCATGCTGAATATACCGCAGGGTCGCCGAACTGGGAATCGTCAAAACAAACTGAATTGAAGAGAACGAAAAGTCACCGAACGTGCGGTGACTTTTCAATTCTCTTTGAATTACCCTGATTGTAATGATATATTTAGGCTGAATGTGTGAGAGTGTGTGTGCGTGTGTATGTATGCATACATACACGTGAGTGTGTGTATATATATATATACAGTTCTGTTCAAAATTATTCAACCCCCACTGAAATTGAGTGTTTTGGCCAGTTTGACATTGATTTTGATCATTCAGTCATCTTGCTTACAATTAAATCAAAGAGGCACGTGTAGGTCAGACAAATATAACATAACATTTATAATGAAATAACCACAAATGTCTTTTCTGTGCTCACATCATTATCAGTTTTATTCAACCCCCAAGTGACATTCAATCTTAGTACTTAGTACAACATCCTTTTACAGTTATAACAGCTTTTAAACGTGAAGCATAGCTTGACACAAGTGTCTTGCAGCGATCTACGGGTATCTTCGCCCATTCGTCATGGGTAAAAGCCTCTAGTTCAGTCACATTCTTAGGCTTGAGCACTGCAACTGCTTTCTTTAAGTCCCACCAGAGGTTCTCAATCGGATTTAAGTCAGGTGACTGCGATGGCCACTCCAAAATGTTCCAGCCTTTAATCTGCAACCATGCTCTAGTGGACTTGGAGGTATGCTTGGGATCATTGTCCTGTTGCAAGGTCCAACGTCTCCCAAGCCTCAGGTTTATGACGGACTGCATCACATTGTCATCCAATATCTCCTGGTACTGAAGAGAATTCATGGTACCTTGCACACGCTGAAGCTTCCCTGTACCTGCAGAAGCAAAACAGCCCCAAGCATGATTGACCCCCCCGCCATGCTTCACTGTAGGCAAGGTGTTCTTTTCTTCATAGGCCTTATTCTTCCTCCTCTAAACATAGCGTTGATTCATGGGCCCAAACAGTTCTAATTTTGTTTCATCAGTCCACAGAACACTATCCAAAAACTTCTGTGGTTTGTCCACATGACTTTTGGCATACTGCAGTCGACTTTTCTTATTCCTTGGAGACAGCAAGGGGGTGCGCCTGGGAGTTCTGGCATGGAGGCCTTCATTACGCAGTGTGCGCCGTATTGTCTGAGCTGAAACTTCAGCACCCACATCTGACAAATCTTTTCTCAGTTCCTCAGCAGTCACATGGGGACTTTTCTCCACTCTATGCTTCAGGTAGCGCACAGCAGTCAAAGTCAGCATCTTCTTTCTGCCACGACCAGGTAGCGTTTCAACAGTGCCCTTTGCCTTGAATTTGCGAATGATGCTTCCTATGGTCTCTCTTGGTATGTTTAACATCTTTGCAATCTTCTTATAGCCATTGCCCTTCCTGTGATGTAGTAATCACCTCTTCTCTTGTCTTCCTGGACCATTCTCTTGACTTTACCATGTTTGTAACCACACCAGTAAATGTCTAGAAGGAGCTGAGTATCACAGTCATTTTAAAGCTGCCTAATTGGTGCTTATTATGCTTTATTGCTGCTCCGTGACATCCACAGGTGTTTTCAATACCTGATTGAAAACACTTGAATGAACCTCTGTTCTTCAGAGTGGTAGTCTTTAAGGGGTTGAATAATTGTGTCAATGAAGAATTCACAAAAGAAACATTTACTACTGTATTACAAAACCAATTGATGTCATTTTAGTTGCATATGGTTCTTTAAAAAGTCCTTGTAGGATTTCATTCTGAATACAATTACAAATGTACACTAAATTCCCTAAAACCCTTTACAGCATTGGGGGTTGAATAATTTTGAACACAACTGTATATATAACATATTTTTTTTTCATGTGTTTGAGCTTTTGGGTGCACACCCTAATGCAATAGGCTGCACACGCCTATGATGATGGCGCATCTGTGACTGTCTGTGAGCATGATGTGAGCTGGCCTGGACACTATATATACGCATGATGTGAGCTGGCCTGGGCAATTTATATACGCATGATGGCGCATCTGTGACTGTCTGTGAGCATGATGTGAGCTGGCCTGGGCAATATATATATACGCATGATGTGTGCTGGCCTGGGCAATATATATATATACACGCATGATGAAAATTTGCAAAGGATAAGGCACGCAAAGTGAAATTTTGTTGTGTCTGAAATTGAAACTTACGTGACAACTCTTATTTTTTTCGTTAATTTATATTTGTTCAATACAGTTAATTTTAATTTGTTTAATAGAGTTCATTTAAAATGGTTTAATACAGTTTATTTATATTTATTTTACCTTTACTATTGGTGCTTTTTAAACTTTGTTCTTAAATAAAAAGAAATTTAGCAGTTTCATGTTGTGTCGTTTTTTTTTTTTTGGGAGGGTGCAAGTAGCTGGTCTTGCCTAGGGCGCAAAATAGTCTAGCTCCGGCCCTGACCGCATGGTTCACCCCTGCACTCTTCCACAATACCACAGAGGGGTTACTGTATGATGACACTTGCTGGCCTGGCACCAAAGGCACAATATTTGGCTGCACTGCAACTGACACCTGTATCAGATTCATATCCTCAGAGGGGTGAGACTGTGTGACGGCACTAAACGTTACGTGACGTCTGTTGCCGACGCTAAAGGCCCAATTTTAGGCTAGGGTCAAACGAATGCATTTTTTGCAGCGAACGTCAAAAAGTACGTCCGAACGCATTGAGGTGTTTTTTCACGGAAAGCGCTTAAACGGTCATACAATGCGCATTTTTGTGCGTGATTTTTTACCGATCCAAACCAGGAAACTTTGGGTGTCTGGACGCTATGTTGGCCGGACATTAGCAGCGTCTGACGTCTCCTAATCACGCACACACACCGCTATGCGGACGCAACGCACTCTGTACGTCAGTACTAGCGGTTAAGTGTTCTCGAAAAAATGTGTTCATTTTCCACTTGCGTTGCGTGGCCGGACTTTCGTGCGACCGTACTTCGTATATTGGCCGTCATTGCGCATCATTTGCTGCTAGTGCGGCCGTGATTAAGTGCGCCTAGACGCACGTTAAAAGTGAGCTAGTCTGACCCCAGCCTTAAAGCACCTATTGTTACTTTCATCCAAAGCCTGCATAAGTTTCACAATAATTTAGCCAAAAAAATCACTAAACTTTTTCTGCGTGTCCGAAAATATCTCCTCTTTTCATACAGACTGCCGCCCCAAGCAGTTGTTTATGGATAGATTAAAGGAAAACCATTTACCGTCATTTGAAATGTCATTTTTTGTTTTTAAGTGTTTCTATACATCCTACAAATCCGCCACTTCACTGGCAGGTTATGGGGACCTCCTAGGCACGATATTTGAAGGAATTTGTTGTTTTTATTTTTAATCCTTATTTCATGGAATACTCACTGTCCCTTTAAAAACTTTTTTTTTACTTTTTGTCCTTGTTTCCTGTCCTCCAGGGCACTACCCGGACCCCCATACACCTTTTATGGCAAATATCTAGCATATATGCCCTCTTGGAGGGCACTCTAAAAATCGAATTTTCAGCCCCATTGACTTGTATTGAGTTCGAATTAGAACATTTGGAAAGTTCGAGTTCGAATGCGGACCGAACTCGGGGGTGTTCCGCTCATCCCTAGAGGACACACGGGCATTTCAAAACATACACAACATAGGTGGCATTACGTAGGTGATGCCACCTATGTTGTGTATGTTTTGAAATGCCCGTGTTGCCTCCTGTATGTGGGACAAACGACCAGGAAAATTAAAGAATCACCCAACATAAATCGACAATACACACTGGCAAGACGGATTTACCAGTATCAGAGCATTTCTTAAAAGAACATCACACTATGTCACAATTACGATTTCTGGTGATAGATTGGGCTCCTCCGTTACGGAGAGGAGGGGATCGATTAAAGTTATTAAAAAGAAAGGAGAAACTGTGGATTCATAAACTTGACACATTGTGGCCTAGGGGCCTCAATAGGGAGTTTAATCTTGATGTATTTTATTGAGTATTTGTTTATTATTTTATGTGTGTAATTTTCTATATGTGCTGCACTTGCATGGTGATTAAAGAGAGTGGAGACTTAAGAGTTAATAACATAAATCCCAAGTAAACTCCACCCTTGTTGTCCAAGTATGTGGATAATGATTTGGTCTATTTAAAGAACTGCATTTGTATGTACATCTATGCATGATTAAGGTCCTATAGGACCGAAACGTCGCATTTTTAGCTGTTGCCTTCAGTCAATAAAACTTGATGAAGAGACCTGTGCTGCACGTTTTTTGTGGATCTATGTGTATATATATATATATATACTTATTTGGGTTGTGGTGGAGGGTAAAAAATTAGATAAAAATCCTCCATGCAATAATCAATAAGGTTTATTGTAGACAGAAACTATTTGCACATCACAGCAATTCAAAGAACGGCTTCACAGAGCTCCTGTGCTACATTCCCCATATGCAGCAAGGAACTCTGGGTAAGACATGCAAATGATATCTGTCTCACATTTTTGCATCCTGGGTCTGGTTTCATATATATATATACAGTTGCAAGAAAAAGTATGTGAACCCTTTGGGATTACGTGGAATTTTGCATGAATTGGTCATAAAATGTGCTCTGATCTTCATCTAAGTCACAACAATTTGAAAAACACAGTCTGCTTAAAATAATGCAACACAAACATTAGTTTTCATGTGTTTATTGAGCCTAATATGTAAACATTCACAGTGCAGGGTGGAAAAAGTATGTGAACCCCTAGCCTAGTGACTTCTCCAAGAGCTAATTGGAGCCAGGAGTGAGCCAACCTTGAGTCCAATCAGTGTGATATTATTAGATGTGTTGCTGAAAGCTGTCCTGCCCTTTAAAAACACACACCAGTTTTGGGTTTACTGGTTTCAAGAAGCACTGCCTGATGTGAACCATGCATCGCAGAAAAGCGCTCTCAGAAGACCTACTATCAAGAATTGTTGACTTGCATGAAGCTGGAAAGGGTTACAAACGTATCTCCAGAAGCCTTGATGTTCATGTGTCCACGGTAAGACAGACTGTCTACAAATGGAGAAAGTTCAGCAATCTTGCTACACTCCCTAGGCGTGGTCACCATATAAAGATGACTGCAAGAGCACATAGCAGAATGCTTAATGAGGTAAAGAAGAATCCTAGAGTGTCAGCTAAAGACTTACAGAAATCTCTGGCACTTGCTAACATTTTTGTTAACACATCTACAATAGACTTGTGCACCGATATTTTTTTTTTTTTTTTTTTTTTTTCGATTCGGTTCGATTCGTTCGGATGTTTAAAATTTTCGATTCGGCTCGTTTCAGACGATTTCTGTTTCGGTTCGGCTCGTTTCTCGTATACATTTTTTTTTTCGGAATATCGACCATTTTTCGTGTTTTCGGGTCACTCTGCTCGTTTTTTGTATCGACTTTTGGTGATTTCGGAAATTTTCGTTTTTTTTCGGAACGTCTGTTCTCCTCGTTTCAAAGTGTCTAACTCTATTCGTTTTGACGTAAACTACTATGGTTTACTTTTTTTATACTTTATATATTTTTTTATAATTAATTTTTGGTTTGTTTTAAAAAAAAATGAACAAAACGATTTAAAAAACGCTAAACTGACCCGAATGCCACAAGAAACAAGTGATATGCATTTACAAATACAAAATTTACAGAATCAGCGATATAACCGATAATAGTTAAATATACGATGTCCAGAATTACCGAAATGGAACCGAAATCACGAATGGAACCGAAATCATGAATAGAGCAAAAATAAATTTTGATTTGACACATTTCAAGTCCATTCGAAAAATCAGAAGTTTTTTCGTTTCGGCTCGGAAAACTTTTCGGATCTGTCGGTTTTCGGGTCCGATCCGATTCGGAAATTCGGCCGAATCCGAAGACACGAATCGGGAAATTTCATGAAAATTCCGAAATTCCGAAACCCGAAACGCCCATCCCTAATCTATAATAAGGAAAACATTAAACAAGAATGGAGTACATGGGAGGACACCACGGAGGAAGCCATTGCTGTCCAAAAAGAATATTGCAGCATGTTTAAAGTTTGCAAAAATGCACCTGGATGTTCCACAGCACTACTGGCAAAATATTCTATGGACAGATGAAACCAAAATTGAGTTGTTTGGAAAAAACACACAACACTATGTGTGGAGAAAAAAAGGCACAACACACCAACATCAAAACCTCATGCCCACTGTAAAACATGGCGGAGGGAGCATTATGGTTTTGGGGCTGCTTTGCTGCCTCAGGGCCTGGACAGATTGTTGTCATTGATGGAAAAATGAATTCCAGAGTTTATCAAGACATTTTGCAGGAAAACGTTAGACCATCTGTCCGCCAACTGAAGCTCTGCAGAGGATGGGTGATGCAACAGGACAATGACCCGAAGCATACAAGTAATTCAGCAAAAGAATGGCTTCAACAAAACAAAATACGCCTTCTGGAGTGGCCCAGTCAGAGTCCTGACCTCAACCCGATTGAAATGCTGTGGCATGACCTTAAGAGAGCGATTCACACCAGACATCCCAAGAATATTGCTACACTGAAACAGTTCTGTGAAGAGCAGTGGTCCAAAATTACTCCAGATCGTTGTGCATGTCTGATCTGCAAATACAGGAAACATTTGGCTGAGGTTATTGCTGCCAAAGGAGGATCAACCAGTTATTAAGTCTAAAGGTTCACATACTTTTTCCACCCTGCACTGTGAATGTTTACATGTTCTGTTCAATAAAAACATGAAAACATATGTTTGTGTTGTATTATCTTAAGCAGACTGTTCTTCAAATTGGTGTGACTTAGATGAAGATCAGAGCACATTTTATGACCAATTCATGCAAAACTCCACGTAATCCCAAAGGGTTCACATACTTTTTCTTGCCACTGTATATATATATATATATATATGAAAATACATATATTAGACATGTGTACAGCGGCTTTTTTTGTTTCAGGTAATTTCGGGCGTTTTCTTTTCCCGTTTCTGGTCATTCGTTGCTTACCGTGATTCGTATTTCTTGTACTTTGGAGCGTTGCAGTTTATAAAGAATCACTACTATGTATGAAACACTGTACTTGCTGCCAATATGGGAAGTGATAGAAAAAAACAATAGGTGTAGCAAGATGGAATATAAACAAAATACTTGACTATAAAGTGGGTGCTGAATTACTTCCAGGAGGTGCTTCAAATACTCCTATAGGCAAACAGGTGAAAACAAGGACGGTTTATCATTCTTTAGCCCGTATAAGGGCTATATTACATTCTTCACGCAAAAAACCTTGCGCAAATCGAAAATCTTTGCGCCAAGCGTTAAACATTTGCACGCGCAAATCACCGCTGGAATTACAATCTTCGCGGCTTTTTTCTTCCGCCGAACAATTGCGCGCCCACACAGTAAGCGCACAAATGCAGGCTCAGTACTGTCTCGCACAAAAATATTTGCGCGCACAGTTTTTTGCACCCATTCAGCCAATCAAAATGAAGAAACACACCTATCAAGCGCAACTGAATTGTATCTGGCAGAGGCATCGGAGATGGGTACTGCGTCTATGATGCAAAATGAGCACATATGCTACAGTAATAATACACACACACCTGCCATCATCCAATATATTGTTGCTGCATTACTTTTTATGAGCTGATTTTTTTTCGGGTTCGGCAGGTTGTTCAGATATGCCGTTAGCACTAGGGATGAGCTGTTCGGGTTTGGACGGTTCAGGGTTCGACCCGAACTTAGCCTGTTCGAGCAGATCACGAACCCCGAACATTTCCGGGTGTTCGCCGCATGTTCGACCACAATGGACCACAATGCATTTTCCCACTGCCTGAAGCTCGTAATTGGCTACAGCCTTGCACCTGACCACAGGTCTGGTGCAAGACTGGTTGAACACTATGCCAATCACCGCTCAGAGTCCCGATTGGGCAAATTTTGCCCAATCATGGGCTCACAGAGCTAAGTCCCGCAGCACACTATATAAGGTTTCAACGCAGCGCTTTCTGCACGCATTTCAGAGGAGATTTCAAAGAAGATAGTTGTGTGTGATGTTACTGCCGGTCTGCCACGCTACTGGGGGGTCTGGGGGTGTCTCATTTCGACCAAATATCAGGGAATTTAGGTGATGTGTGTCTTGTCACTGTGCCAGCAAGTTTTTTTGGGGTTTACAACTTTCTTTAAAACATTTGTGAATTGAGGTGATCTTCTGGGTCTCATCACACAGCCAGCAATTATTTTTGGGGCTCACTAATTTCTTTAAAACACTTGGGAATTAAGGTGATCTGTGTCCCGTCATACAAACAGTACCACGCTGTATTTTGGGGCTCACTAATTTCTTTAAAACACTTGGGAATTAAGGTGATCTGTGTCTCGTCATACAAACAGTACCACGCTGTATTTTGGGGCTCACTAATTTCTTTAAAACACTTGGGAATTAAGGTGATCTGTGTCTCGTCATACAAACAGTACCACGCTGTATTTTGGGGCTCACTAATTTCTTTAAAACACTTGGGAATTAAGGTGATCTTTGTCCCGTCATACAAACAGTACCACGCTGTATTTTGGGGCTCACTAATTTCTTTAAAACATTTGTGAATTAAGGTGATCTGTGTCTCGTCATACATACAGTACCACGCTGTCTTTTGGGGCTCACTAATTTCTTTAAAACATTTGTGAATTAAGGTGATCTGTCTCTTGTCACTGGCTGCCAGCTATCAGTGTGTCTCACTGAGCTATACCAGAGTTATTTAAATCTTTATACCAGAGTTGAATCAGAGTTCTGTATATATTAATCTATATATCACTCACCATGTCTGAAAGAACAAAAAGCACAGGCAGACGCTCCCAGCCACAGATAAGAGGGCAAGCAGCCCCTGTGTCGGGAGGCTGTGTCTCTGGTCGTGGTGGACATGGTGCATCCTCTGCAGGGGCACGCTTGTCCTTTCTAACTGGTGCTGGCCGTCTTAAGCAGCAGCAACATACAGAGGACTTGGTGGATTGGCTAACCAGGCCATCCTCATCCTCCGAGTCCTCTGCCAGCCAGGCTTCTAGTGCTTTACAGTCCACCTCAGCTGCCAAAGCATATAATGCAGCCTCCATGTCCACAGCTACTCCTGCCGTAGCCTCTCTATCACACACGGAGGAGTCAGCTGAATTGTTTGACTACAATGAGAGTGACATGCTGCTTGAGGATGCGCAGCAAGTACAGTGCTCTGATTCAATCTCTGAGGTTGAGCAAGGGAGTATAATCAACCTAGAGGAAGGGGGTGCCTGTGATAGCACACAAATAACTGGCACTCATGTTGCCCCAGCAGCTGCAGCATACTGCCAAGTTGGCTCCAGTGACGAGGAGATAGGGGGAGGAGATGACAGTGATGATGATGAGGTCACTGACTTCACCTGGGTGCCAGATCGAACTGAGGAATCAAGTGAGGAGGAGGGGGGGAGGAGGAGGCACAGCAAACACGAGGCACAACATCCTCTGTGACCAACCGTAGCACTAGCCAGTCCAAGGCATCACATGTCAGAGCTGCTCTGGTGCAGGCCACTGTTGTCTCAAAGAACACATACAGGAACTCTGCTGTCTGGGAGTTCCTTAAGAACTGTGCAGCAGACCCCACCGTTACTATTTGTAATCTATGTCAGAGGAGGCTGAAGCGTGGGATAAACACCGGACACTTGGTTACCACGTGCTTGAGGCGACATTTGAACAAGTGCCACACATCCCGTTGGGGCAAAACTTTGCGTAGGTCCTCCTCCTCCTCATCTGTCTCTACCCACACTGTATGTCCTGCCATGCAATTGCCTACAACCTCCACCGACAGGGATGATGCTACAGTAATGGATGTACCAGCAGGTCCTTCCTCACAATGTGACATCATCCCAGTAGCTGAAGATTTACGCAGTCAGATTACGTTGCCGCAGCTGCTGCAGCAAAAGAAAAAATATAGTCCCAACCATCCCCAAGCACAGCGTCTAAATGCCAGCTTAGCAAAATGACTCGCATTGCAGCTGCTGCCTTTCCAGCTGGTGGACTCTGCTCCCTTCTGTGAATTTGCTGAATGCGCTGTACCACAGTGGCATGTTCCAAAACGCCATTACTTTTCATGCAAGGCCATTCCAGCACTATACCAGCACGTGGAAGACAATGTTATCCAGTCATTGGGAAAGGCAGTCAGCAGCAAGGTGCATGTCACTTTAGACACGTGGTCCAGCAAGCATGGACAGGGTCGTTACATTTCCTTCATGGCACACTGGGTAACTCTGATTGCAGCTGGGAGGGGCTCTGTGCTAGAGCTTGTTCATCCACCACGCCTCCAGAAAGCTGCTTGTATGAGGTCTGTCTGCTCCACCACCTCTTCCTCCTCCTCCTTCTCTGTCTCTGGTGAAGTGGCAGTTAAACTGACGCCTGACAGGGTCTAAGCAATGGCTCAAGCAAAAACATGCCATACTGTGCTTGAGCTGGTTTGTTTAGGGGACAGGAGCCACACCGGGTCAGAAATTTTGTCAGCTCTGCAGGGGCAGGTACAGAGATGGTTAACACCACACCAGCTTGAGCTGGGAATGATCGTCTGCAATAATGGCAGCAGCCTTCTCTCCGCCCTACGCAAGGGTAAATTGACGCATGTACCATGTCTAGCACACGTCCTAAATCTGTTGGTACAGCGTTTGCCTAACCAAGTACCCAGGGATGCCAGAGCTTCTCATCCAGGCCATAAAAGTCTGCAGCCACTTCAGACAGTCATTCCCAGCAAGCGTTCGCCTGGCAGAAATTCAAAGAGAATTCCACCTTCCCACAAACCGTCTGATCTGTGACATGCCCACCAGGTGGAATTCGACATTAGCAATGCTGCAGCGTCTGCACAAGCAGCAGAAGGCCATCAACAGGTACCTGTGTGAGTATGGCACAACTACAGGTTCAGGTCAACTTGGTTTTTTTTCCCCCCCGCAGTGGCTGATGATCAAGGATGCATGCACTGTACTGTCACCATTTGAGGAGGCAACGAGGATGGTGAGCAGGGACAGTGCATGCATCAGTGACACAATTCCTTTAGTGTTCCTGCTGGAGCACACTCTGCGGGGAATTATAGATGTGGTTCTAGAGGCAGAGCAGCGGGAGGAAGAGGAGGCCTTCCCTAGCTCTCAAGGCCCCAGTCTTTCCGCAGACAGCATTCCAGCGGGTCCTACTCAGATCAGACAGGAGGAGGATGAGGAGGAGGAGGACTATTTAAGTAGTGGGGGCATTGAAGGTGGGGATTCCGCAGGGTTTTGTATGCCCAGAAACAGAAGGGCTTGTGCGTGGCTGGGAGGAGGAAGTGCACGATACGGTCATCCTCATTGACCAGGAAGACTCGGCAGCTAATGCCACCTCCAATCTACGCTGCATGGGCTCCCTAATGATGCAAAGCCTGCTAAAGGACCCCAGGATTCGTGCTATCAAGGAGAGGGATCATTCCTGGTTGGCAACCCTTCTTGATCCACGATACAAGGGGAAAGTTGCAGAGCTCATCCTGCCCGCACAGAGGGAGCACAGGATGAAAAAACTTGAGGACGCTCTAAAGCGACACTTGTGTAACACCTTTCCAGGCACTGGTAGATTACCAAGTGCTGACACACATGCTTCTGAGGCTGCGGATGATCAGAGGAATAGTGGTGAAGGCCAGGGCCGCTTGACTGATGCATTTTTAAATTTTTTTAGTCCTCGACGCCCAGGGACGTCAAATGTAGGCACCCATTGCCAGCGTCTTCACCATATGGTGCAGGACTACCTAGGGGCAATGGCAGACCTGGATACCTTTCCAGCAGATGATCCACTGGCTTACTGGGTGTTGAGATTGGATCACTGGCCAGAATTTAGCCAATATGCTATGCAGCTACTAGGTTGCCCTTCATCTAGCGTGCTTTCTGAAAGGACGTTCAGTGCCGCTGGAGGTTTTGTCACAGACAAAAGAGTGTGTCTGTCCACCGACTCTGTAGACCGGCTGACATTTATAAAAATGAATCAGTCCTGGATCAGCAGCTATCAATCCCCTGATGCTGAAGTAATGGAATAGACAGGGGATGTCCTCTTCTGCATTCACAAAACCTCCAGCACTGAACTCTTCCACAATACCACAAAAGGGTTACGGTGTGAAGGCTCTTGCTGCCATGAAAGGCACAATATCTGGGTGCACTTACGCCCATTACCATATCAAAAACTTTTCAATATAGGACCACATATTCCACCCCTGCACTCTTCCACAATACTACAGAGGGGTTACTGTATGATGATACTTGCTGGCCTGGCACCAAAGGCACAATATCTGGGTGCATTGACGCCTTAACCAGATGCATATCTTTTCAATATAGGACCACATGGTCCACCCCTGCACTCTTCCACAATACCACAGAGGGGTTACTGTATGATCATACTTGATGGCCTGGCATTAAAGGCACAATATCTGGGTGCACTGACGCCCATTAACAGATAAAAAAAACACTTTTCAATATAGGACCGCATGGTCCACCCCTGCACTCTTCCACAATACCACAGAGGGGTTACTGTATGATAGTACTTGCATGCCTGGCACTAAAGGCACAATATCTGGGTGCACTGCCATTGACGCCTGTCTGCGCGTCCGAAAATGTCTTTTCATACAGGCTGCCGCCCCAAGCAGTTGTTTATGGATAGATTAAAGGAAAAGCATTTACCGTCATATGAAATGTCATTTATTTTTTTTTAAGTGTTTCTATACATCCTAGAAATCTGCCACTTCACGGGCAGGTTATGGGGACCTCCTAGGCATGATATTTGAAGGAATTTTTCGTTTTTATTTTTAACCCTTATTTCATGGAATACTCACTGTCCCTTTGAAAATGTTTTTTTTAAAACTTTTTGTCCTTGTTTCCTGTCCCCCAGGGCACTACCCGGACCCCCATACACCTTTTATGGCAAATATGTAGCATATATGCCCTCTTGGAGGGCACTCTAAAAAACCGAATTTTCAGCCCCATTGACATGCATGGGGGTTCGGGTTCGGGTTCGGTGCCGAACAAATGGGAAGTTCGGGTTCGGGCTCGAATCGAACTCGGGGAGTGTTCGGCTCATCCCTAGTTAGCACCAGCTTTTAGGCTGGGGTGAGACGAACACAGTGCGAACGCGCATGCAGCCACACTTTATCACGGCCGTAGTAGCAGCAAATGACATCCAATGACAGGCAATATATACGAAGTACGACCGCACAAAAGTTCAGCCGGGCAACGCAAGAGGCAAACAAACGCATTTTTTAGAGAAAGTGAAACCGCTAGTACTGACGTACAGAGTGCGCTGCGTCTGCTAGCAGCGTGTGTGCGTGATTAGGAGACGTCAGACTTTGCTAATGTCCGGCCAACATAACGTCCAGACACAAAAATTGTTTTATTGATGATCCATACAAAATCACGGATGAAAATGCGCAACGTATGACCGCTATCGCGTATTCAGTGAAAAAATACGTCCATTCGTTCGAACGCACTTTTTCACGGACGATGAAGCCTTAGGAGTTGCTAAAATTCTGCGTGCAGAGGCTATGCGGTAATTACCGCAAAATAGATTGTAATACTGTCACGGTCCGAACCCCCAGACCCTCTGGCGCCCTCTTGGTTCTCCTTTTTGCCGTCTCCTGCATTTCTATATGCAGGTTCCAGGACATTTTCCTCCATATGCTTTCCTGAACTATAATTTGCATAATGGACATGGAACCACACCTGCCCTTCATTCTCCCTAATTGATCCTGCATATGAGGAAGCTACACCCCTGATCCCACGCTTCCTCATTGAAGTTCCTAGCTTAGCTAGTGCAGACCTGCCTTCCATAGATCCCTGCCTGGAACCCCTCCTGCTCTTGATCCATAGACCTTCCTGCACACCCTCTGCTAATTCTGGACATTCTTTACCGGTATCCTCCATTGTCCCCTGTACCCTCTGCTATTCCATGATTGATATACCCATGTACCAGATCTCTGCTAAATCTTGACTACTCTATTGTCTATTCCTATTTTGTACCTGCGCCTGATTATATTATATTTATCCAGTCCTCCCATTCCCACTACCCCTAGCCTCCTTCTATGGTTTTGTTTTGAGCCTTCTGTATGATTTCTTGTCTGTTTATTTGTTGCTACAAATAAACCCTGTTACCCTGTATCCTGCCTTCTGATACGTTTACTGCACCTTGGGCTCACACCCACATTTCTGCACATCTGCTAGGCCAGGCTCATGACAGAATGAGGAAGCCAAAAAACAGTGAGCCTGCAGTGATCATAGCCTATGTACAAAGACTGAAAAATGCCAACCAACAGGTCCGGCAGCACCTGCATTCGTTATGGAATTACCTGCAGCAGAATTCTATCGACACATCTACTAAGGTATGCACTCCGGTCCCAGAAGGTGATCGAGGAGCCCTGACCGAGGAGGAAAGGGCAAGGAGAAGGACTCAAGGCCTCTGTTACTATTGCGGGGGTCATTTGCATATAGTATTGACCTGCTCACTGCGCCCACCAAAGCCAGGCACCAAAAATGTTCCTGTACCTGTGTCTAAGAAGCCTGCGCCTAACCAACCCTCAGGGAATACTCCAGAGAAGTCCAGAATCCCTACACATAAAGAGAAAATGCTATCCAGGAAGTTGTTGGTAAAATCGGTGCCTGCCCCGCAGAAAATAAATTCACCAACTGTCAGATCAAGAGAACCTGCACCCAAGAAAAAACCCCTAGCCGAACCTGCTCCCAGGAGAACTCCGGTGATTAAGTCACCTAAGCAAAACAACGCTCCTGCTCCCAGGAGATCTGTACCCATAACGCCCAGAAGAAGTGTATCGTTGGACTCCACCTCTGAAGAAGAATCAGAGACCCCAATGGAATACACTGAACCAGAATCTACCTATGAAGAGCCCATGGAGCAAGAATCCACAGAACGAGATCCAGTGGTGCAGATGGAGACCGAGCCTATCCTGCTTACAAGTGTGAGGCCTATCACTTCGAGCCATCAAGACTCCCCAAACTATTCTGACCAGGAGTCTGGTTCCTCTGAGTGGAGTTCCTTGGAAACAGAGGAGGAATGGCCTAAACAGACAGCCAGACATCCTCACGGTGGTCCAGGTCGTAACGCTAAGTTAATGGGGTATATTGGCGTTCCTGGATCTGTCTGCTGTCCTGCTGGAAAGCCCCATCGAGTAGGGATGTGCGTTTCGGGTTTCGGAATTTCGGAATTTTCACGAAATTTCACGATTCGTGTCTTCGGATTCGGCCGAATTTCCGAATCGGGTCGGACCCGAAAACCGATAGATCCGAAAAGTTTTCCGAGCCGAAACGAAAATTTTTCGAATGGACTTGAAATGTGTCAAATCGAAATTTATTTTTGCTCTATTCATGATTTCGGTTCCATTCGTGATTTCGGTTCCATTTCGGTAATTCTGGAAAGCGTATATTTAACTATTATCGGTTATATCGCTGATTCTGTAAATTTTGTATTTGTAAATGCGTATCACTTGTTTCTTGTGGCATTCGGGTCAGTTTAGCGTTTTTTAAAGCGTTTTGTTAATTTTTTTGTTCCTTGGCTTTCATACCATTTTAATATGATTAAATAAAGTTGTGAAATGTATATTCAATTATTCATAAGAAAAAAAGGATCTTTATTTAATAAAAAAAACACGATAGAATTGCCAGAATTATCGTAGACACTTTGAAACGAGGAGAATAGAAGTTACGAAAATTTCCGAAATTTCCGAGAAGTCGATACAAAAAACGAGCAAAGTGACCCGAAAACACGAAAAATGGTCGATATTCCGAAAAAAAAAAATGTACACGAAAAACGAGCCGAACCGAATCGAAACAGAAATCGGACGAAACGAACCGAATCTAAAATTTTAAACATCCGAACAAATCGAACCGAAAAAAAAATCGGTGCACAAGCCTACCATCGAGCCGCTGTTCCCCAGTACCATCAAGCCTTGACTCCGGACCAGAGAACAGCCTATATAGGTACTGTCTTTATGTCACCCACAGTTTCTCGTTTGTCTGAAAACTCTGAACCCCAATGGTTGGAGTCCGCTGCCCTGCACCTCGCAGGATCTCCAGAGGTCGCTGCCCTGCACCTCGCAGGATCTCCAGAGGTCGCTGCCCTGCACCTCGCAGGATCTCCAGAGGTCGCACCGCCACGGGGCCGTCGCCGCCGCCGTAAAACCAAGCCGCTCACTGCCCAGCAGGAGTGCTGCGCCGAGGTCGCCCAAGAGCTGTGCTGCACTGAGGTCGCTGCTGAACCGAGCCTTGCCAGGGGCGCTGCCCCATCGGTCATCGCCGAGGGCGCTGCCCCTTTGAGCCGTGCCGAGGGCGCTGCCCCATTGAGCCGTGCCGAGGGCGCTGCCCCATTGAGCCGTGCCGAGGGCGCTGCCCCATCGAGCCGTGCCCAGGGCGCTGCCCCATCGAGCCGTGCCGAGGGCACTGCCCCACCGGTCATCGCCGAGGGCGCTACCCCACTGAGCTGTGCCAAGAGCGCTGCCCCACCGGTCCACGCCAAGGGCGCTGCCCCACCGAGCCCTGCAACCAAAGTGTCACCGCCGAGCTGTGCCCGTGACACGATTCCTGATGCCGAGTCTGAAAGGGCTGTTCCCCTTGCTCTCAATGAGGACTTCCAGAATCTGGGTAGTTGGACTGGCAAAATGTACCCTACTACAGGACCTGCCCCTACAGGCTACACCAGGACGCCCTCTGGCGTGTTGGTCCAGGAGGAGTACCAGGCACTACCCCGAGCTCTGGAGAACCCTCGACATCTATTCTGATGACTCCAGTTAGAATGATTCCTCAGATCCCTGATTCTTGTAACTTTCTGGGGTTCGTCTCGCGTTTATGAACGTTGCACCTGCCAGTCTTCGGCCACATCTGGGGCACCCAGAAGTTGCCCCTTGTCGGGGGGGTACTGTCACGGTCCGAACCCCCAGACCCTCTGGCGCCCTCTTTTTGCCGTGTCCTGCATTTCTATATGCAGGTTCCAGGACATTTTCCTCCATATGCTTTCCTGAACTATAATTTGCATAATGGACATGGAACCACACCTGCCCTTCATTCTTTCTAATTGATCCTGCATATGAGGAAGCTACACCCCTGATCCCACGCTTCCTCATTGAAGTTCCTAGCTTAGCTAGTGCAGACCTGCCTTCCATAGATCCCTGCCTGGAACCCCTCCTGCTCTTGATCCATAGACCTTCCTGCACACCCTCTGCTAATTCTGGACATTCTTTACCAGTATCCTCCATTGCCCCCTGTACCCTCTGCTATTCCATGATTGATATGCCCGTGTACCAGATCTCTGCTAAATCTTGACTACTCTATTGCCTATTCCTATTTTGTACCTGCGCCTGATTATATGTTCTTTGTATCCTTTATATTATATTTATCCAGTTCTCCCATTCCCACTACCCCTAGCCTCCTTCTATGGTTTTGTTTTGAGCCTTCTGTATGATTTCTTGTCTGTTTATTTGTTGCTACAAATAAACCCTGTTACCCTGTATCCTGCCTTATCTGATACGTTTACTGCACCTTAGGCTCACACCCACATTTCTGCACATCTGCTAGGCCAGGCTCGTGACAAATACCATCCTCGTACCAGTGCACATTCGCATTTGCGCTCAATGTTAAGTAAAGGACACGCGCAGTACAGTAAGTTCGCGCAGGTTCACCCGCGGTAGACAATTGCGTGCGGTAGTTGCGCTGACTATGTAATACGGGATTAGACACAAATGGTTTTACCCCTCGAGTTAATGGTTTTTAGCGCCGGCGCAAACGTTTGTGTGAAGATTGTAATTTAGCCCATAATTTTTTTGTAATTTTTGCTTTTTTTCATGGTCTTGTTTGGTATTACTGCCAAGGCCAGACTCTGGCTTTTCCAATGATGCCTCACAATACCTTGTGGGATGTATAGCATGGAGAATCAGGTGTTCAAAGAAGCCCCACGTCTCCTGGCAACATGCCAGACAGAACAATACGTAATAACACACTAAACCACACTGCGGTGTAGGAAATGAGAAGGTAAATTTTCTGAAGCACCATTGTTTACTCTTAATTGTAAAGCAGATAACAGGGATTTTTTTTTTAGAGTAAAGCAAAAGAAAAAAAGTTGAGTTACTCTTTTTTTAATTTGACAAGACCATACTCTGACCTTTTATAATATTTCCTATTAATTAATATTAAAATACTGTAGATACTCAAGTATACCGCTAGATTTTGGTGACATAAATTTACCTTAAAATTGGAGGGGTCAATTCGAGACATCTGCATTGCGTGTAAAAAAAATAAAAAAAATTGACTTGCTCATGGATCCCAAGTCTCTCTGACTATTGGCGGACAACGCACTGGATGAGCCTGCCTGCTGGAGCCGTAGGTCAGAAAACGGCACCTCCCGGCGTGCTGGCTGTTTAGTGAATGATTCACTGCATTGGTCATCTCGCTCCGCCGGCCTTCTTATCGCAAATAAGATGACAGGTGGCCGGCGGCTTCATACTTAGTAACAACTACAACCATTCTAGAGCAGAACACCCTGGCCTGAGGGGTAGCCTGACTGTGTTAATAGAACCTGGAAGGATTTTAATGGTTTCCCCCATACAGTATACTTCTATCATTTTGCTCCTCACGTTTATATTCAAGTCTTGAGTATTCTCACTTTTCTTTTTAATAAATCTCTATCCATCGCGTTATATTCGGGTCGCGTTATATTCGGGTCGCGTTATACTCTAGTATCTACGGTAATAATTTCAATATGCAAGTAAAGCGCTGCTTGATCCAAGCAGAAATCTGATGCCATTCTGGGGTCAAGAAAGATTTTTTTTCCCCAATATGTTGCATATTCAGCGAGCGCGTCAGACTGGGTTTTTTGTCTTTTGTATCAACAGCAGTAGGTGATTGTGTGAATGGCTGAACCCGATGGACGCACAACTTTTTTCAGCCTATTTAGCTATCGAGTCTAGAGGGGTTATTCAGAGTGAGCTGACCTGTCCTCCAAAATGTCACCAACAGTGGCGTCACTAGGGTTGGTGTCACCCGGTGCGGTAACTCATAGTGTCACCCCTCGAGCCTCCCGTCCCCCCAGTTTTACACAAAATGATTTAAACTATTGTTACTCCTATGCAGCACTCCCATATAACTCTAAATGTAAGACAATGGTAGAGACATTAATTCCTAGCAAAATACCACCATAATATTACCAGATCATATGAATACAAAGGAATTCGAATTTATTTAAAACATTTAGAAGCAGCCCAGTTCCTATCACTTCATTTTAAACCATAACCAGGTGCAATAACATTTTCTAAATATTAGTAGGATAAGGTTTATTTTTTTATGCATTTCCTGATGGGATCTTATTTATTAAATCAGGCAGATTTCAAGTAACCACCTTGTTTTGGATACATCCAGTTTTAAAAGGCAGCTTCAATGTGTTATGAGTTATGCTGAGGTGGTGAAAAGTCTGTTAAAACATTTGGCGATGTATGATGAGTCTGACAACATACATAACAAAGCCCGGCTTCCATAAGATTTGAGAATCCTCATTCCTTTTTCTTAAAGATTTTTTAAAAAAAGGAATTTACTGCGTGTAAATTTACCCGCCACGGGTGTCACCTGGTGTGGGCCGCACCCCCTGCCCCCACCCAGCGACGCCACTGGTCACCAACCAGTGAATTTCCCCGTATGGTGACACTTCGGGTCTATTCGGCTATTCAGAGAACAGGCAGTTTGCCAAATTTGGCAAATTGCCTGCACGTATGGTGCCTGTTCGATGGCAGTGAGATCCCCCATAGAGAAGCAATGGTTAATCTATTCAGAGACATCGAACAGCAGTGGAAAGTTGCTGAAGTTCCCTGCTGTTTGGTGTTTTCATTCGGCAGGTTTATTTAGGAGAATCCCATAGGTTTCAATGTTAAAAATAATCCTGTTTTTATAGAATATCTAACAAACCGTTTATTATTTTAATCTACAGTAAAGTCTTTTTATTTATTGATTTTTTTTTTTTTTTTTTTTAGGATCTTTTAGGCATTTTCTGAATTTTATTTGGCAAATATTTTTTCCCGTGTTTTTCTTTTTTATAGTGTTTTTTTTTTTTTTTTTCTGTAACAGACCTTTTTATTATCATTCATATGATCTTATATGTAAATTCCAGGCATTTTTGTTGGGCAGTTTTTTTTGCAAACAGCGTTTCGATTTTCAAACTTTCAATCGTATTGTTGTTTTAACCTCGTTCGTCTGCTTGTCGGCTTTTTCCAGCAGCTGGTCTGCGTTGTGATCAGGGGCTCGTCGACTTTTTCCGATGTGTTTTTTTTTTTTTTTCAGCGGTTCCGGCGGGTTTTTGGTGAGTTCTTGGCAGGTTGTTTGGCAGGTTTGCAGCGACTTTTCACTGCACTTCGGAGACCCTGCGGTGAATGCTGAATTCACCGCAGGGTGAGGAACTTTGATTCCCGGAAGGGCAGGGAAGGAGAGAGCACCAAAATGTCATGCTCTTTGTATAACCCCTTTGGAGTTTACTACTGATCCAGGATACCAAAGGAAATTAAATATATATTGTATGTGTCACATTTTCATGAAGTATAGGCATTTTAACCCTTTCGCTGCTGAAGCATTTCACGCCTCTGTACTGAGCTCATTTTTACCTGTTTCGCTCATCTTGTGTTTTGAGGCCTTATTTTAGTATATGACCCAAACATATTATATATTGTTCTTTCCGGCAGACTCGACAGATTCATAATATATTATATGTATACGTCATGTCCTGTCTGTATATTATAACAAAAAATGCAATAAAAATAACATTTTCAATAATTTACAACGTGTAAAGTGTTTTTTTTTTCACATTTTAACATGCGAGCATTTGCGGTTATATTTTGTATGGGGTGCGCTTGTTAAAAAAATTAGAAATGGGGTCTCGTTACATTTTTTTTTGGGGGGAAAATTACACGATTTTTAACAAACGCACCTCAAACAAAAATCGTTAATGCAGCATCATTGTTCACATTATAATTGAAATGGGAACACTATTGCTGCATTAACATAAAAAAATTGTTGATTTTTTTTTTATTATTTTTTAAAAATTTTTACATGGTCATGTTTGGTATCGTTGTAAAGGCCATGCTCTGACCGATCCAACAATATCAAACATTAATCCCTAGCTGCCACGGACCGGGAGATAGGCGATTCCAATGAACCGCCTAACTCCAGGACTGGCGTCATCGTGCTATGCACAATAACGCCAGTCCTCGGGGAGTTACCGGAGGCTTGGCCGACATTCAAGATGTCGGCCAGCTCCGGGACAGGATCACGATCCAGCACTTTTCGGTGCTGAATCGTGATCCAGCTCCCCAGGGTGTTAATGTCAGCCACCATTTGGAAGGGCAGGCTGTGCCCTTCCAAACCGTGCCTGCCTTAACCCTGTGGCCCCTGGCGATTGGGAGGGAGAGAGGTCCAAAGGACCCCCCCCCTCCCTTTCAGGCGCCTCCTCCGCACACGCGGGGGGCGCCTGAAATAGATGTCATCGCGCTGCCGCAATGACATCTAAATGGCCCCGCCGGGGTCCCGGAGTGCCGGGCTGACATCCAAGATGATCGGCTGATTGCTGCCTCCTGTGCTAGGACGCGCTCAGCGCATCCGTAGCACAGGAGAACCACTTGGCTGGACGCGTTGAGCGCATCCATAGCAGCCAAGTGGTTAAATGAACATTCTGTAAAAATACATACCAGATTTCATATTGTACAGTAGATTTTACACAATAATGCCATAGCAAATAAGCATGGGTATTTGTAATATATTTTTTTTTATTTACCATTTGTAGCTATGCATTCTTAAAATGTCCATTATAATACAAAACATGTGTATATTGACAGAAGACATATGTGAAATTTAGTATTAGTAAAAACAAACCGATGACTCAATACATTTGATTTTGAAAAAAATATTCCATTTATAAATCAAATGTGTATATTGGACCCAAATAACATTTAAATCTTTCTCTACCATACAGTTTATGGTGATTTAAGTAAAGTATAATTAATTATATATATATATATATCTCCACATTACATCCTTAACGCTAAGGCTAGGGTCAGACGAACGCATTTTTCACGTTGTCCGTGAAAAAGTGCGTTCGAACGAATGGACGTATTTTTTCATGGAATACGCGATAGCGGTCATACGATGCGCATTTTCGTCCGTGATTTTGTACGGATCATCAATAAAACCCTTTTGTGTCTGGACGTTATGTTAGCCGTACATTAGCAGCGTCTGACGTCTCCTAATCACACACACACGCCGCTATGCGGCCGCAGCGCACTCTGTACGTCAGTAGTAGCGGTTTGACGTTCTCGAAAAAATGCGTTCGTTTGCCACTTGCGTTGCAAGGACGAACTTTCGTGCGGCTGTTTGTCGTATGTTCCCCGCAATTGGACGTCATTTGCTGCTAGCACGGCCGTGATTTTGTGCGGCTAAAAGCACGTGAAAAATGCGTTCGTCTGACCCTAGCCTTAACCGGGGACGCTAGGGTGAAAAACCTGCGCCTGCCGGTTTCTCCTTTGCATCCCCGTTTTAGGGTGATATTACGATGCAGGCGCTAGAAAAGCAGCCTGCATCATAATGCGGTGCTAAACCGCGGGATGCGCGCGTGCAGTGAGCATCCCTCCATGGAGTTCATAAGACTCCATTGAGACAAAATCTGCCAGTCACATGAGCTGCCGGATCTCGCCTCGCGAGATCCATCAAGTCGGCGTAGTGATGCGCAGAGAGAGAGAGAGATTGGGGGACTTTTTCCCACAGTCGCTCCCGGCAGCCAGAGGAGGCAGTTGGAGCCAGCCAGTAAATGGAATTACTGCAGTTGGACCTGCAGCTCATGGCTCCACGCATGGGCTATGGAATGATCGATATATCAGGATATTCCCTAGCAGATTTAAAACATTTTTATCACCTCGAGCATTATGCTGGTGCCCAAAAGCAAACAAAACTCATACAGCATAGCCCCCAGATCGTGTTGACATGATCTCGGGCTGCCGTGTCTGCTACCGCTGATTGTGTATAAACGATCACGGTAGTGAAGGAATTAAAATGACAGACATTTATTTTTTGGGGGGGGGGGGTGTGTGTAAATTTGCCAAGCCATACTATTCTGAGCCTTGTATGCTCCAGTATTGAATGGGGGGGAGTAATTAAAAACATTTACAACGATCTACTTATACATATCTGATCAGCGCAATCATTTTCAACGATCTATTTATGAACTGTCAATCAAAATCGCGACACTGCGCATATAGTATAGGGCTTTGGGGGCGTCACAAGTCCCACTTCTGCCTGGAAACTGACGTCGGTTACTCCGGGGGGCAGATGGAATATAAACCTTTGAAGAAGCCAAGTGAAAAAGAGGAACAGCTCCATCTTTGCTAAATTTTCACCAGCACAGACTCTGCGACCTGTAATAAATAAATAAAAATTAAACAAAGACTGATTTGAAAGTTTCAAACCATCCTACACATTGATTGAAACTGTACCTGAACTGAAAAACAAGTATTTATTGAATTTTTAATTATAATAAATTTTTCTTGCAACTGTTTAATGGTTTAATAGTCACAAAGTTACTTTGCATCGAAATATGAAATGATAACAATTATATGAATTTCAGTATATAATAACCAGCAGGTTTGTTAGTATAGTACTGGCTGGGTGAAGTAGAGGTAACATCACTGCTTGACAGCTGTGGAGACATAGGTTCAAATCCCAGCCAGAGCACCTCTCCAGTAAGTGTCCTTGGGCAAGACACCGAACGGTACACACTCGCCACCCAGGACATACTTGAAAATGAGAGAAATCGCAATGTATCCTTCCGGGTAAAAATACTTTCTCAGAAAAGAAAATACCTGTGTATATATAATTGACCTTTAATGGATACATGATCAGGGGTTAGGTCGAGCAGGAATGCTTGGGAATGCAGATCCTGCACTGCTTTTACACAGGGAATAGAGCTCCCTTTATGCCCACAATGATGCTTCTATTTAGGTTCAATCACAGATTTATTGGTTAAATCATAAAAATGTATGATATTTATTTCAATTATCATGATAATCCAATAAAACCCATTGCATATATAATTAATTTCAAATTTGAGTGTGGGGACTAGGGATGAGCTGTTCGATTCGATATGTTCGGAGTTTGCATCGAACATTGGCCGCTCGCCGAACTCTGAACATTTCCGCGTGTTCGGTTCGAGTTCACCTACAATGCACCACAATGGACCATAATGCACTTTTCTACTGGCCTGAAGCTTGTAATTGGCTACAGCCTTGCACCTGACCACAGGTCAGGTGCAAGACTATGCCAATCACGGCTCAGAGTCCTGATTGGGCAAATTTTGCCCAATCATAGGCTCACAGAGCTAAGTCCCGCAGCACACTATATAAGGCTTCACACAGCCCCCAGCACGTGTTTTTTGAGAGGAGATTGTCCTGTTAGTGTGTCTTCTCAGTGCCAGCAGCTATTATCTCACTTCTAAAAGTTATCTGGGAATTGTTGTAATCTGTGTGTTCTCACTGCCACCAGCTATTTGGGGGGTCTCACTTCTACAAGATATCTGGTAATTGTTGTAATCTGTGTGTTCTCACTGCCACCAGCTATTGGGGGGTCTCACTTCTACAAGATATCTGGTAATTGTTGTAATCTGTGTGTTCTCACTGCCACCAGCTATTGGGGGGTCTCACTTCTACAAGATATCTGGTAATTGTTGTAATCTGTGTGTTCTCACTGCCAGCAGCGATAAGGGGATCTCACTTCTACAAGATATCTGGGAATTGTAATCTGTGTCTTGTCACTACCACCCATCAGGGGGTCTCACTGATTTATAGGAGGTTCCTGGGAATTGTAAATTGTGTCTTGTCACTGCCACCCATCAGGGGGTCTCACTGAGTTATACCAGAGTTCTGGAAATCTTTAATCTAGATAACAGAGTTGAATCAGAGTTCTGTTTATCTTTAATCTATATATCACTCACCATGTCAGAAAGACCAAAAAGGACAGGCAGACGCTCCCAGACACAGATAGGAAGGCACGTCATCGTGGACGTGGTGCATCCTCTGCAGGGGCATGCTTGTCCTTTCTAACTGGTGCTGGCCATCTTCAGCAGCAGCAACATACAGATGATTTGCAGGATTGGCTAACCAGGCCATCCTCATCCTCCGAGTCCTCTGCCAGCCAGGCTTGTAGTGGTTTACAGTCCAACTCAGCTGCCTAAACATCAAATTCAGCCTCCATGTCCACAGCTACTCCTGCCGTAGTCTCACTATCATACACGGAGGAGTCAGCTGAATTGTTTGACTACAGTGACATGCTGCTTGAGGATGCGCAGCAACTCCACTACTCTGATTCAAACTCTGAGGTTGAGGAAGGGAATATAATCAGCCTAGAGGGAGGGGGTGCCAGTGACACACAAAGAACTGGCACTCATGCTCCCCCAGCAGCTGCAGCATATTGCGATGTTGGCTCCAGTGACGAAGAGCTAGGGGATGATGACAATGATGAGTTCACCTACTCCATCTGGGTGCCTGATCGAACAGAGGAGTCAAGGGAGGAGGAGGAGGCACAACAAAAACAAGGCAGAACGTCCCCTGTGACCAACCGTAGCCAGTCCGAGGCATCAGAAGTCACAGCTGCTCAGGGGCTGTTGTCTCAAAGCACATGTACAGGACGTCTGCTGTCTGGGAGTTCTTTAAGAAATGTGCAGCAGACCACACCGTTGTAATTTGTAATCTATGTCAGATGAGGATCAAGCGTGGGAAAGACATCCCACGCTTGGGTACCACGTGCTTGAGGCGACATATGACCACCTGCCACGCATTCCGTTGGCACAGCACTTTGCATAGGTCCTCCTCATCTGTCTCTATCCCCACTCTATGTCCTGCCATGTCATTGCCTACAACCTCCACTAACAGGGATGATGCTACAGTAATGGGTGTACCAGGTCCTTCCTCAGAATGTGACAGCATCCCATCAGCTGAAGATTTACGCAGTCAGATTACGTTGCCCCAGCTGCTGCAGCGTAAGAAAAACTATAGTCCCAACCATCACCAAGCACAGCGTCTAAATGCCAGCTTAGCAAAATTACTCGCATTACAGCTGCTGCCTTTCCAGCTGCCTTTTTGCAGGAAAACGTAAGACCATCTGTCCGCCAACGGAAGCTCCACAGAGGATGGGTGATGCAACAGGACAATGACCCACAGCATACAAGTAATTCAACAAAAGAATGGCTTCAACAAAACAAAATAAGCCTTCTGGAGTGGCCCAGTCAGAGTCCTGACCTCAACCCGATTGAAATGCTGTGGCATGACCTTAAGAGAGCGATTCACACCAGACATCCCAAGAATATTGCTACATTGAAACAGTTTTGTAAAGAGGAGTGGTCCAAAATTACTCCAGATCGTTGTGCAGGTCTGATCTGCAACTACAGGAAATGTTTGGTTGAGGTTATTGCTGCCAAAGGAGGGTCAACCAGTTATTAAGTCCAAAGGTTCACATACTTTTTCCACCCTGCACTGTGAATTTTTACATGTTCTGTTCAATAAAAACATGAAATGTTTGTGTTGTATTATCTTAAGCAGACTGTATTTTTCAAATTGTTGTGACTTAGATGAAGATCAGAGCACATTTTATGACCAATTCATGCAAAACTCCACATAATCCCAATGGGTTCACAAACTTTTTCTTGCCACTGTATGCGCAGATTGACTTTGACAGGCACAAAAACTTAACGTGAGACAATTGTGGTTCTTAATTCTGATTGACTGAATCGCGTGAAAAAAACAGTCCACACACTGATTTCTGCGCGCAACATTGCTGCGCGCGCATTTGTGCGCATCCATTTTACGCACGTTATTTTTTGACGGATGAAAAAATGCGCCAGGATTGTAATACCAGCGTTGTTTTACGCGCGTTAACGTTTAACGCTTCGCGCAAAATTTCATGCTTTCTGCGTGCATTTTTGCATGAAGAATGTAATGGAGCCCTTTATTTTTTAGGATGCGACTCCTGTAAATGGTCAATTTCCAGAAAGTAAAATTTACTTTCTAGGTGGCCACCTTTTGGAAGGATAGTCCTTATCCTAGGTCTCCATCCTGCCATTACAGGCATGTTCTCTCCCTAGGGCGACAGAGAAATTTCCTGTTGAATTTGGTGTAATAATAACATTAAACCCATTCACACTCATGGAAAAAAATCAAGGCGTTTCCAAACGTGCACAGCGAGCTTTCCCGTCCATCAACGCTCAACCCCTATAATCCAATCTTGTTCTGCGAGGTATGACAAGTTATATTCTTTCTCACAACGTACTTATGTTTACATTCTTTGACGACATGTTTTCAACAATGTGCCAGTGTGTTTAAGAGGATGAAACAGTTAAAAGTCCAAGAAGACAAAAGAAAATCTCTATGTGGCCGTGTTGCCAAGCGTATTAAGTATGGTTGCATGGTTATCGTCATGGACCCTGAACTGCAGAAATCTATGCTACTTGGAGGTATTGCCTAGTTTTATGTTATTGTAATGGTAGTCACTTTGAACTGGGGTACCTCAACCCAAAAGTGCTTTTAGGAAGTGTGGGATTGTCTCATTTTGTTCCCCAACCCTCTCCAATCTTCAAATCACAGTGTGTCTCTGTTTGTTTTAATATTGTTATTGTCTATTGTGACAAGCGGCACTTTGGACTTGAAATACATGGGTCCTGATGCTTCATACGGTTTTTCTGCCCTTTCCTTTGTTAAATTCACCCTGTATCTACAATTTTATATGCAGGGTGTTTGTGTTTTATGTGCCCTATTCCCTGATGTCTGTGTTTATTATATTATATTATATCCTCTTATTTATGTATGTATACATTGTGGCGTCTCCTGTGGTATAACTGTACCTGTATACTGTACATGCTGCGCTGTTCTTTTCCTTTGTTTTCACATGCTTCCATCATTGCTCCCCCCAGCAACGAGCTTAAACTGGATCTCTGTGCCACTTCTAACCCTTTGTTTCAATGCTGGGTGTTTTTTCATTGTTTATGTACCTTCCTCTGTGTGTGTGTTTTAACCATTTGTAAAATGTGAATAAACTCAGTCTCTGGGTTTCACCCTGCAAGGATCTCCTGTGTTTCACTGGGTTTTGGGCCAGAAGCAGTACTCCTGTGGGATACTGATGGTGAGGGGAGAATTATGCATGTAGGCACAGGGAACCCCCACGTTACATCTATGTTTATATGTCATTGTTATTATTACTCATCATTATTGTGTGTGTCACTACAGCCCTTTCCAACCCACCACAACAGAGTATGTTTTACAGCTGTGACTGGTTTGAGTGATTTTTCTTTGCCAAACATTGCTACTCTATCAGACTGTTATGTGCCTGCTCAATCTATCCATTATCTAAATTATTTACACAGTCTGATTCTCAAGATGTGATTACATGGTACTCTGGGTTACGGCTGGAGGCTGGGAATAACCAGAGGATGGGGATGAAGGGTTGCACTAGGGTGTCATGCTCCACTGGTCTCCAGGTCCCTACTTACACCGTATATATTTACTTTTTTATGTTTCATTAAAGTCTGTCTGTTTGACCCCAGTACGGAGTGATGCCTCTTTCTGGGAATGGTATAACTGCTCTTTCATTGTACCCATCCTAAAGGTTCAGCTAAGGGCTGGAGAAGGTATGAAAAATTGCTGGTGGGATAACAGATGGTCTTGCAAGGAGGTGGCATTAGCAGATGGGACCCAATTAGGGTGCTGAGCACTATTAAAGTTATTTTAAGGGTCTATTCACTAATCACCATTATTTTAGCCAAATGATGGATCAACTCTGGTGCAACTACAGGTAAATTCACTATTTAGGGAAGTTGTTCAGCCTAGCATTCAGCAAAAATATGCTGTTTCCACCTTGACTTCAACTGAAGTTCATCAGCATAGATTTAACCATTGTTTCAGATGAAGTTGTCTTGTGTCATTTCTACAAATGTTTTTACTATTGCTTTTTTATCAGAGTTCAAAGAAAATCGCCACTTCAAAGTCTTTAAAGTATATTAACCGTTGTTGAGCACAATTCAAAATGGAAAATAGCTACAGTTGACTTTTTCTCTGGAAGAGTCCCATTGGTAATGTTGTTCATCTTTGTTCACCATTGTTTGAAGCAACTTTGCCTTCCATTGTTGGATTTTTCTTCTTTGGATAGTTGAAGTTCACCGAAGACGCAACAATGGTGCTATGTGAATAGTCTCTTTAATCTGCAAATGTCACGTCCAGTGCCCAGGATCTAACCCGGCGTGCGGCAGCACCGTCCTCACTGCTCGCTGGCCAGGCGTCGAGTGATGTGCATGCTCACAGCGGTCTCGTGGATGGCCAAGGGATGGGGCGTGGCCTGATGACACAGCGCCGCCGAGTTTAAAGCCAGTCTGCTCAGACTCATTGCCCTGATGTGGTTCATATATTCCCTCAGTGCTTTCTACTATTTGATTTATGTGTATGACTCTGGCTATCCTTAAAGAACCCTATCTGTGTACCGACTTGGCTATTCATAACAATCCCGCTTTGTGTACTGACCCAGCTATTCCTGACAACCCTGCTCTGACTATCACTCTTGGCATACAGCTGACCATCTCTCTGGGTGATAAAATCCCTGCTACCTTGACTAAGTGTATCCGCCTATTCTGGTGATTGTTAACCCTTGCTGGGTGCTTCACAATCTGTTCCCTGAAGATAAGTTAGTGTTACCAACCATCAAAGGATCGGAGGGGTAGATAGTGTACTGTGTACAGGGACCAGTATCTGTAACAGGAGCAGTGACGCTCACACAGTTTTAACGAGGTTGAGATCTTTAAGGACTGAAATATCTGCTTGACGTTTACACACTGCTTGGTATTCACAGTTTTAAACCCTAAAGTCAGGGAGTATGAGAGAACAGGTGAGTTGCTACTAAGCACTAAAGGTTTCAAGACCAATAGACAACTTAGAGCACGTTCAGAAACACAAAGATACTTCAGACAGTAAGTGAATTGAACAGACTGCAGGGCAGTCAGGAAATCTGCAGATTTAACGTTTTCTGATAAGCTAGAGCAGGTCAATGGTACCTTATGATATTCAGAGGTGACTGACACACATAGGGGTCTATCGATGGTACAGTATCGAGTATACTTGGTGGTTTGAGCACAATAAACATAGGCTGAATATAAACAGGATTTTTCGATTGCGGTTTTCACATAAGTCTGTGGCCAAGAAACATGAGCCCTTGGTTGGGTATAGTAACCTAATGAGGCCACAGACGATGCCCCAAAACGAGAAGGGACAACACCCCAGTAACGAGGGAAAACCCCAGCGGCAAACATGGAGTTAAACCACCAAAGCACAACACTGGTGATCGCAATCGAGCAGCAACAGAATGGTCAAAAAACAAGCCGGGTCAAAAAGCAGGAGCAGGGATTGTATCCAGAAACGGGCCGGCAACAAAAATCAATAATCAGAATAGCTTAGCGATGCAGGAACAGAACTCCACGTCAGGGCGCCAAGGCAACTCCTCGCGCCCTGTTTTAAACCCGGTGGCTCCTCGTGACCACACCAGGCCCGCCCCCTTCGACGCTGCTCGGCCATTACCTGGTGTTGGCACTCGGCCATCTCTTGGTACAGAACCTTGCCCAGACCCCCCAGGAAGCACAGCAGGGGCTGAGGATGTAACAGTATCATAGACTGTTAAATACGTAAAGGGAATACACAAGGTAGAGGAAGGGAGTATATTTAAACGGAAATAAAGTAGCAAAACAAGAGGACGTAGTCTTAGATTAGAGGGGCAAAGGTTTAAAAGTAACATCAGGAAGCATTATTTTACTGAGAGGGTGGTGGATACATGGAACAGCCTTCCAGTTGAAGTGGTTGAGGCCAAAACAGTAATTGAATTTAAGCAAGCATGGGATAGGCATAAGGCTATCCTAAACAAAAGATAAATCCAGGTTAAGTATCCATGTAATTGGGCAGACTAGATGTGCCGAAAGGTTCTTATCTGCCGACATTTTTCTATGTTTCTATGTTTCTATAGACCCAAGGGGATCCGTGACAGCAAACATATCTTGATATATACCCTCTTATTACATTATTTTTATCTATATTCCCAATGTATCATAATTTTTGCAGAAACTGTATTGGTTCATTTCATTGTCATAAAGTGCATGCGTGACTTTTCTGTAATTATACGTGGTCACCATCTAGAACTTTAGAGCCTGGACATTCTGTAGCTATTGAGAAGCTCATTTGACTGACTGTTTGGTGTTGTTTTAGTTAGACACCACCTGGATATTTTGTGCTATTCTCTTTTTTAAAAAATCCTCTCCAAAACTTAAACAATTATTGGTATACCTGCAGAAAAAGGCATGAAAGCGTCATTCTTGATAAAACGCCCCTCCGAGTCAAGAAAGTGATTTGGATTAAATTTTTCTGGTTCTGCAAACCGCGTGCTGTCACGAAGAACAGAGTACAGCAATGGGATGATAACCGTTCCCTACAAGATAAGTAAATATTAATATTAATGGTCATGTAAAGTGTCAAAATTGCATTTAGTGCTTGGGTTGGCAATGAATGTCTACTGGAACATACATATCTTCAAAGTATCAGTGCATAACCTTCTATAACCTCTGATCCAGGACCTGCACCTTACTTGCAATAACACAATACAAAAAGAAAGTGGCTCTATCCTCATTTTCCTACAGAGCACCGCAAAGATGGAATAACCTCCCAGACGCCATCAAATCTTCCCCCAGTCTAAAGTCACTTTAGAGATCTCTATTAACATACCTCAATATGGAATGCACCTGTAAACATGTAACATAGTGACTATATACAGAATGCGCCTGTAAACATGTAACATAGTGACTATATACAGAATGCACCTGTAAACATGTAACATAGTGACTATATACAGAATGCACCTGTAAACATGTAACATAGTGACTATATACAGAATGCACCTGTAAACATGTAACATAGTGACTATATACAGAATGCACCTGTAAACATGTAACATAGTGACTATATACAGAATGCACCTGTAAACATGTAACATAGTGACTATATACAGAAAGCATCTGTAAACACGTAACATAGTGACTATATTTCCTACATATATCATTCACTAAAGCAAGGAGTGTGTATAAATAAATATACACTATACAGTGTGGGCGCCTATTTATAAATTAATTTAAAGTGCAGGGTGTAGTGCTAATAAATAGTCAATGCTGCCTATAGTATGGTAAAAACACATAGAAAACAACCAAAATATGTGTCAGAATACAAGATAAAAAGCGAAAAACCATACGGCGCATCTAGTGCAATTAATAGGTTAATAAATCAATGGATATGTAAAATCCATAAAATCCATTAAAAAACTCGTTAAAAAACTCGTAAACCGTAGCAGTAAAAATGTTATTGTCAAGTCAATAAAAGTGCATAGAGTAAAGTCCAGGTCAAATGTGCAAAATGTGCAAAAAAAGGTGCTCAAGTATATATTAATGGGATATTCAAAAAATGATGATGAAGAATAATGTGCTGATCTTCTTATAAGTGCTGGTGCTGAATCCTCATATCCGTCAGTAATCCTCAAAAAAAGCACATCACAGGAAAAGATGATAGTGCAGACAGTCAGAATAGAGTAGGCTCAATTATAATCAAAATCTAAACCACTCACATTTATTGGAGCCCACAAGGTCCCGGCTCGAGGAGAAACAGCCTGCAGCCAAATATAGAGTGGCACTTCCCTTCTTTCTGTCCGTACTGGAGACTAAAAATAGAGAGAATCGGGAGACGGCACTCCATAGCGTAATACTGCGTATATGTGAAAATGTGGAAAGGAAAAGATGAAGCACACTCACCGATTTTGGAGCCTCGTAATGTCAGGCTCAATATATGTCGCTCTGGGTCCTCTTAGGGTGGGAACCCAAACCTCTTTGCCTCCGCGGTGGTGGGTCCAAGTTTCCAAGGAGAAAAAAAGGGTCGGAGAAAGGTGGCAAATGTTGGGAAAATTTAATGGATAAATAAAATAAAATACAGGACAAGGTCTACCGAGACGCGTTTCGGCTTAAAAAAGCCTTCCTCAGTCGGTATAAAAGTTTTATACCGACTGAGGAAGGCTTTTTTAAGCCGAAACGCGTCTCGGTAGACCTTGTCCTGTATTTTATTTTATTTATCCATTAAATTTTCCCAACATTTGCCACCTTTCTCCGACCCTTTTTTTTCTCCTTGGAAACTTGGACCCACCACCGCGGAGGCAAAGAGGTTTGGGTTCCCACCCTAAGAGGACCCAGAGCGACATATATTGAGCCTGACATTACGAGGCTCCAAAATCGGTGAGTGTGCTTCATCTTTTCCTTTCCACATTTTCACATATACGCAGTATTACGCTATGGGAGTGCCGTCTCCCGATTCTCTCTATTTTTAGTCTCCAGTACGGACAGAAAGAAGGGAAGTGCCACCCTATATTTGGCTGCAGGCTGTTTCTCCTCGAGCCGGGACCTTGTGGGCTCCCATAAATGTGAGTGGTTTAGATTTTGATTATAATTGAGCCTACTCTATTCTGACTGTCTGCACTATCATCTTTTCCTGTGATGTGCTTTTTTTGAGGATTACTGACGGATATGAGGATTCAGCACCAGCACTTATAAGAAGATCAGCACATTATTCTTCATCATCATTTTTTGAATATCCCATTAATATATACTTGAGCACCTTTTTTTGCACTTTTTGCACATTTGACCTGGACTTTACTCTATGCACTTTTATTGACTTGACAATAATATTTTTACTGCTACGGTTTACGAGTTTTTTAACGAGTTTTTTAATGGATTTTATGGATTTTACATATCCATTGATTTATTAACCTATTAATTGCACTAGATGCGCCGTATGGTTTTTCGCTTTTTATCATATATCATTCACTACCTGTCCTCACTAATCCCCAAATATACTCCAGCCCGTCCCCTATGATCCAACAATGACCTGCGCCTGGCATCCTCCATCATTACCTCTTCACATGCCAGATTGCAGGACTTCTCTCGTGCGGCACCGCCCCTATGGAATGCGCTTCCTCGCAATATCAGACTGTCCCCAAATCTGACTTCATTTAAACGCTCCCTAAAGACCCTTCTGTTTAGGGAAGCCTACCAACCAACTCCGTATCAAGACATCCGACTGACCCAAAAACAGTCCTCACCTCTCCCTGCATTAGCTCATCACTGCAGTCCCCCCTTCTGTTTTTAATCCCCTCACCATCTAGATTGTAAATTCCCACGGGAACAGGGTCCTCATATCCTCCTGTATCTGCTGGCAGGAATACTGACCTATCTCCTGTATGTATTGTAGAATTGTCCTGTCTTTACCCATTAAACCTTGTACAGCAACGCGGAAGGTGTTGGCGCTTAATAAATAATAACAAAAATATATTTGTGTTTTGTTTTTAACCCTTTCGCTGCTGAGGCTTTTCACACCTCTGTGCTGAGGTCATTTTTACCGGTTTTGCTCATCATGTTTAAACGTGTTTTGAAGGCTTATTTTAGTATATGACCCAGACATATTTTATATCGTTCTTTCCGTCAGACTCGGTAGATTCATAATATGTCATTATTATATGTATACGTTATGTCATGTCTGTATATTATAACAAAAAATGCAATAAAATATGAATTTTCAATAATTTACAACGTGTAAAGTGTTTTTTTTCACATTTTAACATGCGAGCAATTGCGGTTATATTTTGTATGGGGTGCGCCTGTTAAAAAAAATAGAGATGGGGTCTCGTTACATTTTTTTTTGGGGAAAATTACACGATTTTTAACAAACGCACCGCATACAAAAATCGTTAATGCAGAATCATTGTTCACATTATAATTGAAATGGGAACAATATTGCTGCATTAACGAACCAAAAAAAAGAAGATTTTTTTTTTTTTTTTTTATAATTTTTTTTTAAAATATATTTTTATTTTTAATTTTAAGTTTTTTTAAAAAAAAATTTCACAGTAGTGTTTGGTATCGTTGGAACGGCCATGCTCTGGCCGATCCAACCATACCAAATTTTAACCCCTAGCTGCCACGGATCGGGAGATAGGGAGTTCCAATGAACTCCCTATCTCCACCGTTGGTGGCAGTTAGGGGTTAACTCTAGGACTGGCGTCATCGTGCTATGCACGATGATGCCAGTCCTCAGGGGGAGTTACCGGAGGCTTGGCTGACATCCAAGATGTCGGCCAGCTCCGGGAAAGGATCACGAACCAGCGCTTTTCAGCGCCGATTCGCGATCCAGCTCCCAGGGGTTAATGCCAGGCACCATTTGGAAGGGCAGGCTGTGCCCTTCCAAATGGTGCCTGCGTTAACCCCCGCAACGCCGCCGATCGGGAGGGAGAGAGGTCCGAAGGACCTCCCCCCCTCCCTTTCAGGCGCCTCCTCCGCACATGCGGGGGGGCGCCTGAATTAGGTGTCATCGCGCTGCCCCGATGACACCTAATTTCATCGGCGGCGGTTCTGGATGCTGGGCTGACATCGAGGATGTCAGCCTGCACCGGGGGGGCCAGCGATTGGCCGGAACCCGGCCGAACGTTGACCCCAAAGGGAGGACGCGCTCAGCGCGTCCTCCGCACAGCGGGAGCCATGTGGAGGACGCGCTGAGCGCGTCCTCCGCATGGAAGTGGTTAATATCTAGCATTTTATTACTTTATTTCTAGAGATGTGCACCTTTTTAAAAATTTCATTTTGTTTCGTTTTTTTCCAGGTGTTTTTTTTCATTTCAGATCGTCTCGGATCGTTTTCATTTTGATTCGATCCGAAATTTCGGATCGATTCGAAATTTTGGGTCGATTCGAAATTTCGGATCAAATTTCGAATTTATATTAAAAAAAATAAAAATGGTTAGTTTTTTTTTTTTTTTTAAATGCTCAAAAGATCCTACAAAATCTAAAAATTAGGAGATTCATTACTGCAAAATATTATAAGCAACGGTTTATTAGATATTGCATTAAAACGGGAATATTTTTAACATTGAAGCCTATGGGGTAAAACATTTCCCACACTATCAACTATCGAATTTGAAATCAAATTTAAAATTGATATCAACTATCAAATTGATCTTAATTTACAATACCAGTAATAGTCAGAAAAAACTTTATAAATAAATTAATTTCAATGTTTTACCCCATAGGCTTCAATGTTAAAAATATTCAGTTTTAATTCAATATCTAATAAACCGTTGCTTATAATATTCTGCAGTAAAGAGTCTCTTTATTTTTAGATTTTTTTAAGATCTTTTAAGCATATTTAAAAAAAAAAAAAAAAATCTAATTTTCGAATCGAAATTTCGAATCGATCCAAAAATTTTGTGTGGTTGACATTTCGGATTCGGGATGCCCTCAGAAGCACGAAAATGGTATATTTTGTAGGAAAAACAAATCTGTACGAAACGAATTGCACATCCCTATTTATTTATGTAATGACTGAAATAATACAATGTTCTTGAACCCAGGACATACTTGAAAACGAGAGAAATCTCAATGTATCCATCCTGGTAAAATACTTTATAAATAAATAAATAAGTGCAATGGTCTTTAGCACAAATGTATAGCTTAAAAGGTTAAACTTACTTTTGGGAGAAAATATCCCTTAAAGGTGACATCTTCAGAGGTTTCATGGGGCAGGTTCATTGGCAAAATGCTGGCAAATCGCTGTATTTCATTTATCACTGCTGTGGTATACGGCATCTCGAATCGGTGATCATATCTAGGGGTTGAAGAGCCTATCACCCTTGCAATTTCTTCTTGCACTTTTTCTGTGGACAGCAAAAATATAACAGAAGGAAGAATAATATTTTAAATTCACCCACACAAAAAAACACATTGATTTCAAGCTATTAGCTGGAATAATAATTATTATACTATAATATTATAATTATATAATAATATAATATTACAATATATGATACAAAGTTAAAAATACTTTATAAATAAATAGATACAAATAATAATTTTTATTGCTGTGAAAATTGTGAAACTATACCCTTTTAAATTGAAATAAATATGTCTCAGCTGGGATTATATTTCCTATATTCTTTGTTCATTAATGGTATTTTGTGTTTGCCTGCAAACAAGGCCTTTTTCTATTTACCACTGAGTACAGTTGAATTTATATATTAATTGGTATCATGTCAACATATATGCAGTGTATTGTTGTGATTCAGCTAAAAGGGACACTCTACACAGTGTGAGCCCGTAATCTTGTGGTGTGTCGCTGCTGTGAGCTCTCTGCTCCCTCTATCCCCTCTGAGGGGGACTCGGAGGGCTAATTCAGCCATACAGATGCAGGGGCCCTTCCACAGCTCAGATTACCTGGGCTTGGAGTATTTCTTGTACCAGTCCTATCCAATGCTGGAGTGCCCAGCCCCCCTACTGTCACATGACATGCTGATCTGGAAGCATGATATATCCTGTGGAAGGATATGCTAGATTCAGGTGAGAAAATCACTTAACACCAGAATGTCCGTGCCAGTATTCATTCACAAATACTGGCCTCAAGCTGAGAATAGTGAGTCACCAGGGAATGGCTCGATATTCCCTCACTGGCCAATTGTTATTGCTTCTAGGAACTTACATTGAGAAGCCACTAAAGCAGAGTTGCAAGCTATGGTCTAGGTCAGAATAGCTGCTCGAGCCAATAATGAGTGGAGCCAATAAGTGTAAAGGCCCCGCTCGTTAATGGTTTGGATGAAATAGGACCTAAGTGCAGCGGCGGCTCTAGGGTTAGGGAGGCCTTAGGCCAAGCTCAAATATTAGACCCTTCTTTTTTCTTTAAATCAGGTCTCTTGGTGGACAATTGTACATGAAGGTAGCGTGTTTGTGTGTGATATCAATATATTCATTCTATATACAGTATATTCCTTCATGTGAGGTTCCAGTGAAAGTGCGGCACTAGGCAGCTGCCTAGTTTGCTTGATTATACCGCTGCCTCTGCCTGATTGGTAAAGTGAGACACTATCTGGGTTATTCAAAGAGAATCGAAAAGTCACCGCACGTTCAGTGACTTTTCGTTCTCTTCAATTCGGTACGATTTGGCAATCCCATTTTGGCGCGATTTGGCGATCCCATTTTAGCGACCCTGCGGTTTATTCAGCAAGCACCACAGGGCCGCCGTAATTCAGCGAAAAGTCGTGGCAAACCCAACAAAAACTGATTGCAAAACCCAGAGAAGGCACGCCGAAACCGACAAAAACATCTGGATTAACCCCGCCGAAAACGCCAGAGAAACCCGAGCAGGAGCCGATCACACGCAGTGCAGCCGCCGGAAAAACCCGACACCGCAGACGAATGGAGTTAAAAAAAAAAGCCGTTCACTTGAATGTTTGAAAAGTGAAACGCTGTTTGCAAAGAAACTAATGAGCGAAAATGTCTGAAATTTACATATAAGATCCAAGGAATGCTAATAAAAAGGGTTGTGACAGGAAAAAGAACAAACGTTTAAAAAAAAAATGTCAAAAATATTTTGGCTAAAAAATCCCGAAAAATGCTTAAAATATCCCAAAAAATCTATAAATAAAGAGACATTTTACTGCAGAATATTGTAATCAACGGTTTATTAGATATTTTAAAATGGAAATATTTTTAACATTGAAGCCTATGGGATTAGCCTGAATAAATCTGCCGCATGAAGCCACCGAATGGCAGGGCAATTCGGTAACTTTTCACTGCTGGGTATTGTTCTTTGAATAAACGAAGCTATGGGGATTTCACTGCCCTTGAACAGGCACCGAACAGGCACTGTATGTGCAGGCAATTCGCCAACACTTGGCGAACTGCCTGCTCTCTGGATAGCCGAATGGTCAAGAAAGGTAACTGAACGCTGATTTTCAGCATTTTGTTCCCTTTCAGCAGCCATTCGGATCTCTTTCAATAACCCTGCCAATATGTGGCTTTCACTTAGGTATGAGCTTGGTTGCGTCGTGTCATCGATACCAAACATGACCATGTAATAATGCTTAAAATGTAGA
The DNA here is from genome assembly GCA_009667805.1 of Leptobrachium leishanense. Lineage (NCBI taxonomy): Eukaryota > Metazoa > Chordata > Amphibia > Anura > Megophryidae > Leptobrachium > Leptobrachium leishanense. The sequence continues at coordinate 33,302,808 of CM019066.1, read as the reverse complement.
AAATCTACAGATAAAATAAAAAAGTATGGTATTCTTTTAAGTTCTAAATCAGGACAATGTTGAATTCTATTATCTTCAAGACTACCTTGAATGTCTGTGTGTTTAACCATTAGAAGAAGGCCCCAGCGGATGGTTGTGGTAGTTGTTTCCATTCCTGCAGAAAACAAGTTCCTTACTAGACTCACCAGGTTATCATCATCAAAAAAGTGATGATTAGCATTTTTATTTTCCTCCTGGAAAGGAAATGAACATTTTAAATAAAATAGTTTTATTTGGAACAGTGACACATCAATTCTTTCTCCTCCCCCATTGTTTAGCCAGTAGCAATACGTTGTAGCTTCCATTATAGTAATTTAAGAGGAGGGGTGCGGCCATTTCTAGTCTCATTGTAAAGAAACAGAATGGCATAGAAATCCATTACTGAAATAGAAAGGAATATAGGCGGAACGTTTTTAACTCCACATATGGAACTTCCATTTCTGGGGTTTGCACCTTAATTTGTTTCTGCATCATTCATGCAAACTAGATCACTTAGGAGAGTAGGTACGTGGAATGAGTGGGAGACAGGAGGTTGAGGGTAGTTGGAGGAATAAAGTTATTGTGGAGGTTGGTGTGAGAGTGTTAAAGATGACTGGGGAAGGGCATGGTGGGATGGTCTTGGGCTTGGTGGGATTGGAAAAGGTGTTGCCCCTATTCTCCACACCGATTCCCATTCTGAATAACTTATTCTGGACTCCATAAATCCTATCAGCATCCCTGTCGGCCCTTCTTTATGGTAAATATGACTTCGAAACATGGCATGCAATGGGAGCTTCACTCAAACTGTCTGTAATATAATATCATGAAGATGCTCCATGGACCCTTGGGGTAAACCACCTGAACACGTTGAACAGTAGGGTTTTCTAGTGTTGTGCATGGTTTAATGATTAGGGATGAGCCGAACACCACCGAGTTCAGTTCGCATTCGAACTCTAATTTTTCAAAAGTTCGAACTCGAACACAAACTCAATACAAGTCAATGGGACTCAAAATTAGATTTTTAGAGTGCCCTCCGAGAGGGCATATATGCTAGATATTTGCCATTAAAGGTGTATGGGGGTCCGAGTAGTGTCCTGGGGGACAGGAAACCGGGACCAAAAGTTAAAAAAAAGAAAGTTTTTAAAGTGACAGTGAGTTTTCTATGAAATAAGGGATAAAAATAAAAACGAAAAATTCAAACAGTGAAGTGGCAGATTACTAGGATGTATAGAAACATTTAAAAACAAAAAAATGACGTTTCAAATGACGGTAAATGCTTTTCCTTTAATCTATTCATAAACAACTGCTTGGGGCGGCAGCCTGTATGAAAAGACATTTTAGGACGCGCAGAAAAACTTTAGTGATTTTTTGGCTAAATTATGGTGAAACTTATGCAGGCTTTGGATGAAAGTAACAATAGGTGCTTTAAAATTGGGTCTTTAGCGTTGGCAACATTGCCGTCACACCGTAACCCCTCTGTGGTATTGTGGAAGAGTGCAGGAGTGGACCATGCGGTCCTATATTAAAAAGATATGAATCTGGTAAAGGCGTCAGTGCACCCAGATATTGTGCCTTTGGTGCCAGGCCAGCAAGTGCCATCATACAGTAACCCCTCTGTGGTATTGTGGAAGAGTGCAGGGCTGGACCATGCGGTCCTACAGTTGTGTTCAAAATTATTCAACCCCCACTGAAATTGAGTGTTTTGGCCAGTTTGACATTGATTTTGATCATTCAGTCATCTTGCTTACAATTAAATCAAAGAGGCACGTGTAGGTCAGACAAATATAACATAACATTTATAATGAAATAACCACAAATGTCTTTTCTGTGCTCACATCATTATCAGTTTTATTCAACCCCCAAGTGACATTCAATCTTAGTACTTAGTACAGCATCCTTTTACAGTTATAACAGCTTTTAAACGTGAAGCATAGCTTGACACAAGTGTCTTGCAGCGATCTACGGGTATCTTCGCCCATTCGTCATGGGCAAAAGCCTCCAGTTCAGTCACATTCTTAGGCTTGCGCACTGCAACTGCTTTCTTTAAGTCCCACCAGAGGTTCTCAATCGGATTTAAGTCAGGTGACTGCGATGGCCACTCCAAAATGTTCCAGCCTTTAATCTGCAACCATGCTCTAGTGGACTTGGAGGTATGCTTGGGATCATTGTCCTGTTGAAAGGTCCAACGTCTCCCAAGCCTCAGGTTTGTGACGGACTGCATCACATTGTCATCCAATATCTCCTGGTACTGAAGAGAATTCATGGTACCTTGCACACGCTGAAGCCTCCCTGTACCTGCAGAAGCAAAACAGCCCCAAAGCATGATTGACCCCCCGCCATGCTTCACAGTAGGCAAGGTGTTCTTTTCTTCTAGGCCTTGTTCTTCCTCCTCCAAACATAGCGTTGATCCATGGGCCCAAACAGTTCTAATTTTGTTTCATCAGTCCACAGAACACTGTCCCAAAACTTCTGTGGTTTGTCCACATGACTTTTGGCATACTGCAGTCGACTCTTCTTATTCTTTGGAGACAGCAAGGGGGTGCGCCTGGGAGTTCTGGCATGGAGGCCTTCATTACGCAGTGTGCGCCGTATTGTCTGAGCTGAAACTTCAGTACCCACATCTGACAAATCTTTTCTCAGTTCCTCAGCAGTCACACGGGGACTTTTCTCCACTCTACGCTTCAGGTAGCGCACAGCAGTCGAAGTCAGCATCTTCTTTCTGCCACGACCAGGTAGCATTTCAACAGTGCCCTTTGCCTTGAATTTGCGAATGATGCTTCCTATGGTCTCTCTTGGTATGTTTAACAACTTTGCAATCTTCTTATAGCCATTGCCCTTCCTGTGAAGAGTAATCACCTCTTCTCTTGTCTTCCTGGACCATTCTCTTGACTTCACCATGTTTGTAACCACACCAGTAAATGTCTAGAAGGAGCTGACTATCACAGTCATTTTAAAGCTGCCTAATTGGTGCTTATTATGCTTTATTGCTGCTCCGTGACATCCACAGGTGTTTTCAATACCTGATTGAAAACACTTGAATGAACCTCTGTTCTTCAGAGTGGTAGTCTTTAAGGGGTTGAATAATTGTGTCAATGAAGAATTCACAAAAGAAACATTTACTACTGTATTACAAAACCAATTGATGTCATTTTAGTTGCATATGGTTCTTTAAAAAGTCCTTGTAGGATTTCATTCTGAATACAATTACAAATGTACACTAAATTCCCTAAAACCCTTTACAGCATTGGGGGTTGAATAATTTTGAACACAACTGTATATTAAAAAGATATGACTCTGGTAAAGGCATCAGTGCACCCAGATATTGTGCCTTTGGTGCCAGGCCAGCAAGTGCCATCATACAGTAACCCCTCTGTGGTATTGTGGAAGAGTGCAGGGCTGGACCATGCGGTCCTATATTAAAAAGATATGACTCTGGTAAAGGCATCAGTGCACCCAGATATTGTGCCTTTGGTGCCAGGCCAGCAAGTGCCATCATACAGTAACCCCTCTGTGGTATTGTGAAAGAGTGCAGGGGTGGACCCTGCGGTTCAAAAAACTAAAATGATATAAATCTGGCACAGGCATCAGTGCAGCCAAATATTGTGCCTTTCATGGCAGCAAGTGCCTTCACACCGTAACCCTTTTGTGGTATTGTGGAAGAGTTCAGTGCTGGAGGTTTTGTGAATGCAAAAGACATGCCGATCTATTCCGTTACGTCAGCATCAGGGGATTGATAGCTGCTGATCCAGGACTGATTCATTTTTATAAATGTCAGCCGGTCTACAGAGTCGGTGGACAGATGCACTCTTGTGTCTGTGACAAAACCTCCAGCGGCACTGAACGTCCTTTCAGAAATCACGCTAGATGAAGGGCAACCTAGTAGCTGCATAGCATATTGGCTAAGTTCTGGCCAGTGATCCAATCTCAACACCCAGTAAGCCAGTGGATCATCTGCTGGAAAGGTATCCAGGTCTGCCCTTGCCCCTAGGTAGTACTGCACCATATGGTGAAGATGCTGGCATTGGGTGCCTACATTTGACGTCCCTGGGCGTCATGGACTCAAAAAATTTAAAAAGGCATCAGTCAAGCGGCCACGGCCTTCACCACTATTCCTCTGATCATCCGCAGCCTCAGAAGCACCTGTGTCATCACTTGGCAACCTACCAGTGCCTGGAAAGGTGTTACACAAGTGTCGCTTTAGAGCGTCCTCAAGTGTTTTCATCCTGTGCTCCCTCTGTGCGGGCTCTGCAACTTTACCCTTGTATCGTGGATCAAGAAGGGTTTCCAACCAGCAATGATCCTTCTCCTTGATAGCACGAATCCTGGGGTCCTTTAGCAGGCTTTGCAGGATAAGGGAGCCCATGCAGCATAGGTTGGAGGTGGCATTAGCTTTCAAGCCTTCCTGGTCAATGAGGAGGATGACCCCATCATGCACTTCCTCCTCCCAGCCACGTACTAGTCCTTCTGTTTCTGGGCACACAAAACCCTTCCTTGAGGAATCCCCACCTTCAATGCCCCCACTACTTAAATATTCCTCCTCCTCCTTCTCATCCTCCTCCTGTCTGATCTGAGGAGGACCCGCTGGAATGCTGTCTGCGGAAAGACTGGGGCCTTCAGAGCTAGAGATGGCCTCCTCTTCCTCCCGCTGCTCTGCCTCTAGAGCCACATCTATAATTCCCCGCAGAGTGTGCTCCAGCGGGAACACTAAAGGAATTGTGTCACTGATGCATGCACTGTCCCTGCTCACCTTCCTCATTGCCTCCTCAAATGGTGACAGTACAGTGCATGCATCCTTCATCATCAGCCACTGTGGGGGGGAAACCAAGTTGACCTGAACCTGTCCTTGTGCCATACTCACACAGGTACTTGTTGATGGCCCTCTGCTGCTTGTGCAGATGCTGCAGCATTGCTAATGTCGAGTTCCACCTGGTGGGCATATCACAGATCAGTCAGTTTGTGGGAAGATGGAATTCTCTTTGAATTTCTGCCAGGCGAACGCTTGCTGGGAATGACCGTCTGAAGCGGCTGCAGACTTTTCTGGCCTGGCTGAGAAGCTCTGCCAGCCCTGGGTACCTGGTTAGGAAACTATGTACCACCAGATTTAGGATGTGTGCTAGGCATGGTACATGCGTCACCTTACCCAGGCATAGGGTGGAGAGAAGGTTGCTGCCATTATCACAGACGACCATTCCCAGCTCAAGCTGGTGTGGTGTTAACCATCTCTGCACATGCCCCTGTAGAGCTGACAGAATTTCTGACCCAGTGTGGCTCCTGTCCCCTAAACAAACCAGCTCAAGCACACTATGGCATCTTTTTGCTTGAGCCATTGCATAGCCCCTGTCAGGCGTTGGTTTAACTGCTATTTCACCAGAGACACAGAAGGAGGAGGAAGGGGGAGAGGTGGTGGTGGAGTAGACAGACCTCATACAAGCAGCTTTCTGGAGGCGTGGTGGATGAACAAGCTCAGCACAGAGCCCCGTCTTGGATCCCTCCAGCTGCAATCAGAGTTACCCAGTGTGCGGTGAAGGAAATGTAACGACCCAGTCCATGCTTGCTGGACCACGTGTCTAAAGTCACATGCACCTTGCTGCTGACTGCCTTTCCCAATGACTCGATAACATTGTGTTCCACGTGCTGGTATAGTGCTGGAATGGCCTTCCGTGAAAAGTAATGGCGTTTTGGAACATGCCACTGTGGTACAGCACATTCAGCAAATTCACGGAAGGGAGCAGAGTCCACCAGCTGGAAAGGCAGCAGCTGCAATGCGAATAATTTTGCTAAGCTGGCATTTAGACGCTGTGCTTGGGGATGGTTGGGACCATATTTTTTCTTACGCTGCAGCAGCTGCGGCAATGTAATCTGACTGCATAAATCTTCAGCTGATGGGATGCTGTCACATTGTGAAGAAGGACCTGGTACATCCATTACTGTAGCATCATCCCTGTCAGTGGAAGTTGTAGCAGGCAATGACATGGCAGGACATACAGTGGGAGTAGAGACGGATGAGGAGGAGGAGGACCTACGCGAAGTTTGCGCCAACGGGATGCGTGGCAGGTGGTCATATGTCACCTCAAGCATGTGGTACCCAAGCGTCCGGTGTCTTTCCACGCTTGAGCCTCATCTGACATAGATTACAAATAGCAACGGTGGGGTCTGCTGCACATTTCTTAAAGAACTCCCAGACAGCAGAATTCCTGCATGTGTGCTTTGAGACAACAGCGCTCTTCACCTGAGCAGCTCTGACATCTGATGCCTTGGACTGGCTAGTGCTACGGTTGGTCATAGAGGATGTTGTGCCTTGTGTTTGCTGTGCCTCCTCCTCCTCACTTGACTCCCCTGTTCAATCAGGCACCCGGGTGGAGTCAGTGACTTCATCATCATTGTCATCAACCCCTATCTCCTCGTCACTGGAGCCAACTTGGCAGTATGCTGCAGCTGCTGGGGCAACATGAGTGCCAGTTATTTGTGTGTCACTGGCACACCCTTCCTCTAGGTTCATTATACTCCCTTCCTCAACCTCAGATTGAATCAGAGCACTGTACTTGCTGCACATCCTCAAGCAGCATGTCACTGTCATTGTAGTCAAACAATTCAGCTGACTCCTCCGTGTGTGATAGTGAGGCTACGGCAGGAGTAGCTGTGGACATGGAGGCTGCATTAGATGCTTTGGCAGCTGAGGTGGACTGTAAAGCACTACAAGCCTGGCTGGCAGAGGACTCGGAGGATGAGGATGGCCTGGTTAGCCAATCCACCAAATCTTCTGTATGTTGCTGCTGCTTAAGACGGCCAGCACCAGCTAGAAAGGATAAGCGTGCCCCTGCAGAGGATGCACCACATTCACCATGACCAGAGGCACAGCCTCCCGACACAGAGGCTGCTTGCCCTCTTATCTGTGTCTGGGAGTGTCTGCCTGTCCTTTTTTGGTCTTTCTGACATGGTGAGTGATATATAGATTAAATATATACAGAACTCTGGTATAAAGATTAAAGATTTCCAGAACTCTGGTATAACTCAGTGAGACACCCTGATAGCTGGCAGCCAGTGACAAGACACAGATTACAATTCCCAGATACCTCCTATAAATCAATGAGACCCCCTGATGGGTGGCAGTGACAAGACACAAATTACAATTCGCAGAAATCTGCTAGAAGTATGTGGGACCCCCTGATAGCTGGCAGTGAGAAGACACAGATTACAAGTCTCAGAAACCTCCTATAAATCAGTGAGACCCCCTGATGGGCGGCAGTGACAAGACACAGATTACCTCAATTCCCAAATATTTTGTAGAAATTACTGACCCCCAAAATACTGCGTGGCACTGGCAGTGACAAGACACACATTACCTCAATTCCAAAATATTTTGTAGCAATTACTGACCCCCAAAATACTGTGTGGCACTGGCAGTGACAAGACACACATTACCTCAATTCCAAAATATTTTGTAGAAATTACCGACCCCCCAAAATACTGGGTGGCAGTGAGTGAGAACACACAGATTACCTCAATTTCCAAATATTTTGTAGAAATTACTGGCCCCCCAAAATAGTTGCTGATGGCAGTGACAAGACAAAGATTACCTCAATTCACAAATATTTTGTTGAAATTACTGACCCCCAAAATACTGGGTGGCAGTGACAAGACACAGATCACCTCAATTCCAAAATATTTTGTAGAAATTACTGACCCCCAAAATATTGTGTGGCACTGGCAGTGACAAGACACATATTACCTCAATTCCCAAATATTTTGTAGCAATTACTGACCCCCAAAATACTGAGTGTCAGTGAGAACACACAGATTAGAACAATTCCAAGATATTTTGTAGAAATGAGACCCCCCAGTAGCTGGTGGCAGACTGGCAGTGAGAACACACACGAACACAACAACAATCTCCTCTCAAATCTCCTCTCAAACGCGTGCTGAAGCGCTGTGTGAAACCTTATATAGTGTGCTGCGGGATTTAGCTCTGTGAGCCCATGATTGGGCAAAATTTGCCCAATCAGGACTCTGAGCCGTGATTGGCATAGTCTTGAACCTGTCTTGCATCTGACCTGTGGTCAGGTGTAAGGCTGTAGCCAATTACAAGCTTCAGGCCAGTAGAAAAGTGCATTGTGGTCCATTGTGGTGCATCGTGGGCGAACACGCGGCGAACATGCGGAAATGTTCGTAGTTCGCGAACATGTGAACAAGCTATGTTCGATGCGATCTCCGAACCGATCGAACCAAACAACTCATCCCTATTAATGATATGGCATAATTGTGCTACACACTGGCATCTTCTTTATTTATGAGATGCTTATGGATTAAATAGGTTATTAAGCCCTCACTTGGCTAGTTGTGTTTGTGTGTTTGAGTTCTTTATTATAGGTTTTCAGATGCAGTAAAGTGGTTTTCGGGTTCTCGTCAAACCTAAGCACTAGAGCTTTTTTTTGTGTTATAATGTCAGTTACCTGTGTCAATTGGACTGCACAATTTCTGAAATTTGGGGGGAAAAACTTTCTAGAATGGGAAAATAAAACCGCAAAGTGGCCAACATTTTCTGCTTTGCTACTTTTATCAGACTTCACATTTAAATGCAAGGAGGCCTTGATGATGCTGCTTTTACAGGTTAAATTGTCTTACCTTTAACCTGGTCACTAACCTGAGCTTGCAAAGCTGCTGATGTCAGTACATACTGTGTTCTTTTTTTCCCTAAGGTTATCACGCTATCTATGGCTAGGTATTTTCACTTGTGTAACTTAGTTACTGGTTCATTCTGAAAGGACGAGGTTCATCGAATTACCTTTCACTCTATGCGCTTCTATTTTGAACTTATTTTTCGCTTAGTAAATCATGTGTTACTGTGGCTATGATATACTCTGTTACTCGTGTTAGCCCCCTATCCTCTACGTTCTGGAGAGACTTTCAGGGTTATTCAAAGAGATTCGAAAAGTCACTGCATGTTCGGCGACTTTTCGTTCCCCGCACTTCGGGGCGATTTTGCGATCCTAGTTCGCCGACCCTGCGGTGTATTCAGCAAGCACCGCAGGGCCCCCGCAGTGCATGGAAAAATCACCGCAAACACACTGAACACTGACCGCAAACCCGCCAAACACTCACCGAACACTCGCCGAAACCCGCAGAAACAGCTGGATTAAACACGCCGAACACGCTGGAGAAACCCGACTAACCGTCAATCACAGCGCAGAGCAGCCGCCAGAAAAAGTCGACACGCAGATGAACGAGGTGAAAAACACAGTACGCTTGAAAGTTTGAACTACTGAACGAAAATGTCTGGAATTTATACATTTTATTTAACGAATGATAATAAAAAGGTCTGTTACAGAAAAAAGAGAAATCAATGTAAAAAAAAAAGCAAAAAAAGTTTGCCTAAAAGATCCTAAAATCTATGAATAAAGAGACTCTTTACAGCAGAATAAAATAATAAACAGTTTATTAGATATTGGATTAAAACGGAATATTTTTAACATTGAATCCTATGGGATTCTCCTGAATAAACCTGTCGAATGAAACCACCGAACAGCAGGGCATTTTGGCAACTTTTCCCTGCTGGATTTTGTTCTCTGAATAGACAAAGCGTTGCTTCTCTATGGGGGATTCCACTTCCCTCTAACAGGCACCGAACAGGCACTGTACGTGCAGGCAATTTGCCAAAATTGGCGAACTGCCTGCTCTCTGAATAGCCGAGTGGCCAGGAAAGGTAACCGTACGCTGAATTTCAGTGTGTGGTTACATTTTGGGGCCAGATCGACTCTCTTTGAATAACCCTGTTTGTTGCATAATTAGTTTTTCTCTCCTGATCCTGGTCTCACCACCAGTTCTTGGGGAAATTTATGGTTGCATCATTGTACTGAATCAAAGAACGAAAACAAAACAAAATCAGTAGACATTTGAAGCACACAAAATTTTAGTTTGATTCGGATGATATTAAAAAAATATTGGATTATGAAATAATTGGAATCAGCTAATTCAGTATATCAGAAGCGTCCAATATATTGGTATCAGAACGATTCAGATTATTGGCAACGTCCAATATATTTGACCATTTCCGATATTCAAAACCTTAATGTGGAATACAAAAAAATGGTTATGGGTTAGAGTTCGAGTTTCTGCGGTTTCTGCGCATTATACGATTAGGGTTAGGGCTAGCGCTAAGGATAGGACTAGGCTAAGGGTAGAGTTAGGTTAGGGATAGGTTTACGACTAGAGTTAAGACTAGGGTTAGGGTTACAGTTTGTGTGTGTTATATGATTAGGATTAGGGCTAGGGTTAAGACTAGGATTAGGTTAGGGCTACGGTTAAATCTAAGGTTAAGCTTATGTTTATCATTATGTTAGTGATTGGGTTACAGTTTCTTTGTGTTCGGTGATTAGGGTTAGGATGACAGTTTATTAGGGCCAGGGATAGGATTAGTGTTATGAAAAAGGTAGATTTAGGGTTTGG